>JAUTXX010513359.1:0-11809 GCA_032273605.1 Panulirus laevicauda | reverse complement strand
AAACATACCCATTTTCGCTCTCCGAGATAATGTTCTCTCCTTCCACACATTCTCCATTGTTCCCAAAACCATCGCTCCCTCCCCCATCCCGTGACTCACTTCCGCTTCCATGATTCCATTCACTGCTAAGTCCACTCCCAGATACCTAATTCACCTCACTTACTCCATTTTTTCTCCATTCAAACTTACTTCCCCATCAGCCTACCCCACAACCCTACTGAACCTAATAACCTTGTTCTTAATCACATTTACTCTCAACTTTCTCCTTTCACACACTTTTCCAAACTCAGTCATCAACTTTTGCAGTTTCTCACTTGAATCAGCCATCAGTGCTGTATTACTGGCAAACAACAACTGACTCACTTCCCAGGCTCATCTCCAGCAGACTGCATACTCACCCCCTCTCTCCAAAACTCTTGCATTTACCTCCCTGACCACCCCATCCATAGACAAATTAAACAACCATAAATATATGTGTGTGTGTGTGTGTGTAAGTAAGCAGACATATAATGGGAATGAGTGAGAGGTTGACAAAGAGGATATACAAGTCAAAAGTGGAGGGGTCAAAGAGAAGGGGGAAACCAAATTGGAGATGAAAGAAGAGTGAAAAAGATTTTGAGTGCTTAAGGCCTGAACATCTAGTTAAGTAAAAGGCATGCTAGGGATAGAGTGCAATGGAGACGACATTCCATCAATGGACTGAACCAAGGCACCTAACAGCCTGGGAAAACCACAGAAAGGCCTGTGGGGCCTGGTAGTGGATAGGGGGCTGTGGTTTCAGTGCAATGCACATGACAACTGAATGGATGTGAGTGAAAGAGGCCTTTTCTTTGTCAATCCCTGGTGCTACCTTGATAATGCAGGAAAAGACAAACAAGATTAAATATATCCCTTAAACTCATCTGGTAGGGTAACCCAAGCAAAGTAACTTCTGTCATTTCACAATTCCTAATTGTGCAATTTGAAGCATAGGGTCTTAATCATCAACATTCTACCTTAACACAGTTCATGCAAAGTGTGGGATATCATAACAGTGCTAAATATATTGAAATGTATTGAAATATATTACCCTCTAATTGACATTAGTCCCCCCTCAAGAAAAATATATCACTTCTGAGCAACAGTCATCTGTCTTAAAAGGGATAACCAGGATATGAGCAAATCTCTGATGCTACACAGAAAGCTTGTGGAAACAAACAAGAGAAACCTTTACTGAATCCCTTAAACGATGTTCCTTCGAAAAAGTATTCATTCGAGTAAATTCAGAGGAGAGGGCTAGAATTTCATCTGGTGAATTAAAATATGTTTAACATTAGTCTTCATTCGTGGGCAATTGTCAAGAAATTCCTAGAGCAGGAGTATTTCAGACGTTCACATGGGATATGTCAAGCTGGTGTTTACAATGCTTGGGGACATTTTCTATGAAAAGGACATCTTTTATCATACTTCCGGTGCTTGGATAAATCATTAAATCCTAGCCATATTCTGTTAGTACTAACCATGTTTCTTCGGAAGATCAACAGTAAATTTGTGTAGTACTTCTCGGGTATTTCCCTGCAGCGTCCCAAAGAGCGCACCATTACCATCCATCACAATGAAACCAAATTTGTTGTCGTCTGCCAATAGGGCAGAAAGAGCTTCTGTGTGGAACTGAAACATAATAATTATAACTAAATACAGACACAACTTCTTTAAGTGACATAAACACAACTGTATCATGCTGTCCCTCTTAATTCTGGCCTTCTTCCATAAACAATCAGCACATCTCCTCTTCTATCGTTTTCTTTCCTTCACAGGTTGTTCACCGTTTCCTGCACAGCAAGACCCCATTCACTCACATCCATTCACTGTTACTTACAATGCATTGAAACCACACTCTGCTATCCACAGTCAAGGCCCAGAGACCTTTCCTTAGTTTCCTCCTGCTACTTCATATGCCTTGATGGCAGTCCACTGACAGTATTTCAACCCCTGTATACAACACTGCTCCAATTCACTCTTATCCTGTGCAAACCTTTCACCCCCCTGCATGTTATGGCCCAAAGCACTCAATACCCTCAATCTATCTTCCCATCTTCAATTTGGTCTCCACCTTCTTTTCTGACACATATATCCTTTTCATCAACCTCTCCTCACTCATTCCCTCCATATGTACAAACCATTCCCACCCCACATAACATCTTCAGCTTTCTCAACCATACTCATCTTACCCATTCTCAACCCACTCATCTTACTACGATACCTCTCTCTTACCCAATCATCACTTTGTCAACCCTTCTCAAACCACTTTATGTCCTCAGATATCTAATTCCCAACACATTCTCCTCAATAACCCACGCATTTGCATCCACACATCACTGGGACTAACATACTTTCAAACATATCCAGGTATCTAAAGCATTTCACTTCCTTCTGTGTATTCAAACTTACACCAAAAACAACCTATATCTCTGCAGAGATAAACCTAATAGCCTTGCTTTTAGTCACATCTATTCTCAACCTTTTCCTTTCACAGATTCCCAAACTCAGACAACAAATTCTGCAGTTTCTCACCTGAATCTGCCACCAGTGCTATATCATCAGCAAACAAATGACACTTTCCAGGCCCCCTCTCACCCTACAGGTTGCATACCTGACTCTCTTTCCAAGACCCTTGCACTTGCCTCCCTTACAACCCAATCCAAAAACAAATACATCTGTTTATCCTCTCTAACTAACTATATCTCTGATACCTGTTCCCAACTGGAACTCCCTCAAGGGGTTGACCACAGCAATAGCAGCTCCCTAACTAGAGAACTTCAGTGCCACTTCTTAGCCTTTGGTGCCTCACCCTTAAAAGGTCTCTGGCAGAGGACAATTCTAGCACAGTGTTTGCAGAGGCTCTAATCTAATGTTCCTTCTGACCACTTCTACGTAATACTCCTGCCTAATATTTCTAACTACCACTTCTGTCTAATGTTTCTACCAAATGCTCTTGCTGAAATGCTCTTATCAACTACTATTAATCTTACCATGTTGCCAAAAGGCAGGGCTAGCACAAAGTGCTCACAGCAGGAAAATCTAGAGTTACAAAGAATGAGTTGTGCAAGTTAAGTGTCGTTAAGTGTTTTGTATGACCATGAGAGATAGCATGTTTGTGGACAGAGTGCCAGTAGTCCACATGTTAGTGAGGCAGAAGACAGCAACCTAAGTCAGAGGAGTGCAAACTGACAACCACTAAAGTTCTGGCTCACTAAGTAGCTGTCACTAACCCTCCTGATACCCAAGCAAGTAGAACTAGTACATAGCTCCCTTCCTTCCACCTTCAATTTGGTCTCCCGCTTCTTGTTCCCTCCACCTCTGACATATATCCTCTTTGTCAATCTTTCCTCACTCATTCTCCCCATATGTCCAAACCATTTAAACACACCCTCTTCTGTTCTCCCAACCACACTCTTTTCATTACAACACATCTCTCTTACCCTTTCATTTCTTACTCAATCAAACCACCTCACACCACATATCGTCCTCAAACATTTCATTTCCAACACATCCACACTCCTCCATACTACCCTACCAATAGCCCGTGCCTTGCAACCATGTAATATTTTTGGAACTACTATTCTTTCAAACACACCCATTTTTGCTCTTCAGAGATAATGTTCTCTCCTTCAACTCATTCTTCGTCACTCCCAGAACCTTCTCCCCTCCCCCACCCTGTGACTCACTTCCATGGTTCCATTCGCTGCCAAATCCACTCCCAAGATATCTAAAACACTTCACTTCCTCCAATTTTTCTCGATTCAAACTTATATCCCAATCTACTTGTCCCTTTACCCTACTGAACCTAATAACCTTGCTCTTACTTACATTTACTCTCAACTTTCTCCTTTCAAATCCTTCCCTCCAGTTTTGACTTTTCCAAAAGAAGGAATAGAGAAGGGGGCCAAGTGAGGATTTTCCCTCTAAGTCTGTCCTCTGTTCTTGACGCTACCTTGCTAATACGGGAAATGGCTAATATGTATGAAAAAAAATAAAAATATATATATATGTATATGTACTTATGTATGCGTATATGTGTATGTGAGCAGATGTGCCTTTCTTCATGTTTCCTGATGCTACCTCACTGATGTGGGAAATGGCAAGCATGAAAAAAAATACCTGGAATAAAGATCACAGCATACTATAAACATGAGAATTGATGAGTGTATGGACGAGCAACTCACCTCCATCTTTGTACATAAGCTCACGACATGAAAGGAATGTTCTCTAAGAAGTTGACAAATTCAATATGACACAGGAAAGCCCATGATCTCAACCAAGTTTATGCTATAAAGTAAATGCAAGTTGTTAACTCTTTTAATTTCATTTTCTGATCTATTACCTTAATAAATTTTGAAGAGAAATCAGGCATAGGTCATTTATTGGTTCCCAGATGAAATTTAAGAACTGCTTTATTCTAGAACTTTATCTCACTAATGGATAATCTCTTCAGGTCTGATTTCTACTCAAATTTATCATAGCAATGCTTCTGAAAATGAAATTTCAACACCATCAAGAAAAAATGTAAATTCAGCTCCATCTCTAAACCCAAGTTACTTTCAATAAAACAATTATTGTGGCTTGGTCTAATCAAACTCAAATCAGCAAAGCTAAGGAATGAGAATCAAATCCATGATGAATGTCACTCACCACTATGTACTATGCAAGGACATAAATAATACCACCTGGCTACAATCATACCTAACCATCAATATCAAGAGGTGAGAAGCCACAACAATAATTACCAGTATAAACACCCACCTTATTGTCGCAAAGGTAGAGTGACGTGTTGATTGGTTTAAATGGTTCAAAATCGATGTTAACTTTCTTCTCTTTCCCTTCTTCTGTTACAATGGTACCACAATAGATAACCAGTCCATTGGGCGGAACTAAAACAAGACAATTTTTTTTATTTTCATAAAAGCACCAACAGTAGCTACAGGATTAGAATGCAAAGTGCAACTCTGTTATCTTACTTCATAGCATTGAAAAAACTAAAAAAATGATAACATGAAATGTTATGTGGACAAACCCACCAAGTGGAGATGCCTACAAGCAAACCATGCAAACTTATCAGCACATCCTCAACATATTTCGTAACTGCCATGAATAATATTTGAAAAGCCAACTAAATCACAAAGCTAAACCAAAATCTTAATTTCAAGCTCAGCGAAAAGGTCCCTCTCTCTCTGTGCATTGTACGTGTTTCCTTTCACTTTGTTTCTGGACTGTTGTAGATAACAAAAAGTCTGCCAAAATATAAACATAAATCTTTTTCATTTCCTTTCACAAATTGATTACCATTTCCTCAAATTAGCAAGGCAGCACCATAATCTGACAAAGAAAAGGCCTCACTCACTCACATTCATTCACTAGCTGTCATATGTGATGCCCTGAAACCACAGCCCCCATGCACAATCAGGCCTCACAGACCTTTCATTGCTTTACCTTGACTACTTCATATGCCCTGGTTCAGTCCAGTCCATTGACAGCATGTCACCCTCTATATATCACATTGCTTAATTTACTCTATCCTGTGCACATCTTTCTTCCTCCTGCATGTTCAACACCAGATCATCAAATATCTTTTTCACTCCATCCTTCCGTCTTCAGTTTGGTCTCCCACTTCTGTCCCTCCCCTCCAACAAATTCTGATATATATCCTCTTCTTCAATTTCTTCTTCAAGGTGATTAAGAAAAAAGAAAAAAAAAAAAAACATTTATACCACCATGTAGCATACAGATGCAAATCATTCTATCTCAAGCATGCCTTTCACACTCATGAATGTTCAGGCCCCAGTACTGCATAACGTCCTCCATTTCATCCTTTCAACACACTGACGGTCACTCTTTCCCCAATGCTCCCTCCATTTCTAACAAATGGAGACTCTTCACTTGGTCATTCTTCGATACTCCCCCCCACATGACCAATCCATTTCAGCCCACCCTGATCAGTTCTCTTAATCAGACTGTACTTACTACAACATCACTCTGTTACACTAATCCCTCACATGATGAACCCACCTCACATCATCCTCAGGCATTTAATTTCCAACACATCCAACTTCTTTCCTATGGCAAAGAAACACCAGAAATATATCTTCTCCATAATTCAGTGAATCACTCATCAGCATACCTTTAGTATAGAGTTTGAGCCTCTGCTGTACTGACGTGATAGCCGATAAAACTGATAATCTGTTTACTCGAGATTTGATGTTTGATGCTGTGCCAAACTCATCCGCCAACATCTTACTAACTCGTGCAATCTGGTCTTTTGGTGGGATGATTAGCGAAATCATGGAGGTACCGTTCCTGAAGGATAAAATAAAATAAATAATACAAATCAAATTTACAAACTTCCCATTTTCAAGATAACTTCCAAACCCTGTACTATTTAGAACACATCATTAACTACATAATATAGAACAGATGAAGCTGGAGACAAAATTTTAAAGTTCAAAGCCAACAACAATCAAAATCAAAGGCTGAAAAGTAAGAAAGCCTTGACTTTAGCATTACTGTTCCACCAACACTAGATTTCAGCTTCTCACCCTCTGGCCATTTCCAGACTCTTTATCAATTTCTTGATCTTCCAGATCTCAACATTACGATCCGCACTAGTCTCATCCGAACTATACCCCTGGGACGCCATGATGCTGTGCTGCCTGTGCTACTTGGCCCACAAAACTTGCACTTATGGACTCTGGAAAAAAAGAAAATGGTACAACATTAATTATCCTACTATTTGCAACTGCTGTACATTCACGTATACAAAACCAAATCAAGACTACTTTCAATAAGTGATGCACCAGTTAACAATGTATGCCAAAACTTTAATAATACATTGTACAAAAAAAACTTGTTTATTGACTGCACCATTAAAAGTAAAAATCAATAAAACAGCCGTTCTATACATATCTGACATATATCATTAAACACAGAAATATACAATGCTATGCAACTTGCAAATTCACTACTCTAAACAATATCTGGAAACTAAAAACAATATTCTCATAAAAAATCCACGCAAGCTTATGAATGTGATATTTTTCTCTTAGAAAATTAAGATCTTTATGCATCATTCACTTGTGTTCTATCACCACTCTTCAGCAGTCACCCTCTATCATGACAACACAGCCTTCCCTCTGTTCTAGAGATTATTCTAGCCACTGCTTACTACTGCTGTATGCAGACCATTCAGTAAGATCTGGATCCACTGTATATGACTATCTTCTAATACCCAGTTCTGACATGACGACCAGCCAAAAGATCTTCCAAACATATTCCCTCATCAACATGCTCAGTACTCAATAATATGCAACCCTGGACCTCCCTTCCAAAACACTGTATCTAACCAACAAACTAAGTAAAAATAAAAAGCTTGCCCCTACCCCAAACTTCAGTAACCTTTACTCAAAGATCATCCTACCCTAAAAATTTTTAATACTGGCAAACACCTTACAAACTGAAATTATCTGACAAGCACTAACCAACCACTCTCCCAACTCTGTCCTAAACTCCAAAGCACCAGACATACACCCATCATAAACCACATTTCCCAGACAAACATGGGTCACACTCTCCCAAATACATTCCAGACCCAACCATTTATTACAACACAACAAATGCTGTATCATAGCTAAGATCCTTCATGCCTACGATGCAACTATCATAAAGAAGACTCCTAACACTTACTAAACTGCTTTGCATTCGCTACTCTGATGCACGCAAATCACAACACTTCATGACCTACAGTCCCCACCACTGGGCATACCCAGCTTCCTGAGTACTGAAGCCTCATAAGGATAGAAGGAACTCTTAAGGCAGGAAGTAAGGATATGCAAATATTTTCCTTCCTTTCTTTCTTTCTTTCACATTTGTTCAATGTTTCCCATATTAGCAAGGCAATGCCAAGAACAAACGAAGCAAAGGCCTTTCACCCACATCTACCTTCATGAACAATGTTTCAAAACCAAAGTGCCCTATCTACAACCAGGCCCAAAAAATCTTTCCACAGTTTATCCCAGCTGCTTTACATGCCTTGGTTCAGTCCATTAACAGTACATTGCCTATATAACGTGTAGCTCTAATTCACTCTATCCCATGCACACCTTTCCCCTTCCAGCATGTTCATGCCCTGAGCACTCAAAATCTTATTCACGCCATCCTTCTATCACCAATTTGGTCTTCCCCGTCTCCTTGTCCCACACATTTCTGGCACATATATTTTTTTTCTCAAACCTTCCTCACTCAATCTCTCCATATGTACAAAACATTTAAGCACACCATCTACAATATGGCTTCTTAAGGCGAGATCCATTGATGATACTCTTTCCTGTCTTACTAAAGATTGGTCATCGCACTGAAAGATTATTGTGAATCCTATGTGGTTACCCTTGACATATCTAAAGCTTCTGACAGTGGGTGACATTGGGGTCTCAAGTCTGGGCTCCCCTCTCCATCAACAGCGGTGTCCTTCAAGCGTCTGTCCTGTCTCCTTCCCTTTTTCTCCTTTTTATCATTGATTTCCTTTCTTTTACAAATAACTAAATATACTCATACACTGATGACTCGACAACGCATTCCTTCACATCCTCCAATTCTGCTCCTTCTCTCACTCGATCTGCATCTCATCTCGTACACAAATACACCTCAACTAGATATAAAATAGAACGATTTCATAACGACTAAAATCTAATTTCAGACAAATGAACAAAGCTACTAGCACCAATGTAGAAAAATTAAACAGTTACAAACATAAGTTCCTTAGAACCTAACATTCCATAAAAACGATTATTCTTGTTTCTTAAAAATCTTATGTTGTTTCTTACACTGTCTAGGTTAAAAATATTACATTAAAACGTACTGAACTTAAAAAATTAATAACAATTACACAACTATAAACCAAACCCTTACTCTAAACACATAACTCCTAAATATCTTTTGAAATTAAAATATTATCTTTTCATGAATTTCTTATAATTTCTTAAATTCACATACTTTACAACAATCACAATATTCGATTCCCTCTATAAAGCACCAGGAATAACCCAGAAAAAGGGATACCTGAATGAAAATGAGCTGATACCCATGTTTTACACAACATAATCCTTTACTACCCACAACAGAACACTCATTAACTGATCATCAGATACCAAACATCTGCACTCTCAAATATATGAAAATAATCAAATAGAAATTAACCATAATTCTCAAGAGACCAGCTCAAGCTTGCCAGACCAGAGGAGTTCACAATCTTAGTTTCATTCGCTATGTCTGGGCATCCAGTGGTCCATCCCAGTCTCACTAGGTTTGTGGGGGGTCCCATGACCTGGGAATGTTTCAGAACACTATGAATGGTCGCTAGGGCCCTAATACCACAAAATCTTAACACTACCAGAACAAAGTCAACACCTTCCAACTCGGTGGATATTTCTCGTGGTCTCATTTCACAGTTGCTAACCGACACTAAGACATACCACTGTATAGTAAATTCTACTGAAAGGCACCCAAAATGTGCCAGTGATGGGAATATTCCCCTGCCAGGCCCTTAATTGTCAACGATAAGGCAACTGGTAACCTGAGAGTCCGCCAGCTGATTTTGTGCCGAGGCTTTGTACATTGTCCCCTGCCCTCCCATATGGCTCCTAGGGTATCCCTGGCCCTTACACTAGGCGTCATCATCCTCTAGTATCCCTCCTACGATCCTGAGGAGGTTCTAGGATGGAAATTACACTCTGAATCCTGACCGCCAAAAGAGAAACTCTCTAGTAATAGGACTGGGCAGGCTCTCCGCGCCGGCATATTTCACTTCCACTGCGCCTCTCACCGATCATCCTTCCCTCTCACACTCTTACTATCCCATACTGGCGATATATGGACATCACTTACCTTAATTTACGTCCCTACGGTGCGACTAACTTTAAAAATAAAGAGGAAAAAATTTACAAGGGCCCCCTGTGACAGCAGCAGTACAGCATGGCAGTGCGGCACTGTTGAGTTGACAAGGGAATATCACTTTGCGCACACAACCACGTACGCATGTCACTGCATAATGGCGCAACGTAAAACATTGTACCACGTTATTTATTATCAATTAAGGTAATATGATGTAAATACAGCTAAGAAATTCAACCCAAGAACAGGCATTTGTGCTCCATTCCGTCGCGAGGGAATCATCGCCCCTAGCTGCACTTCAGGTAAATTCCATCTGCATTACTTGTTCATTGGAAATCCCAGGTTATAATAATATTTTTGCATGGCCTAATGGGTTCTAAAATAAATATCACGCCTCTGTTTAGGAAGATCTGGTCACTACTCCCATGGGATGGTCCACAATCGAATTACTGACGGAAACGTGGAAGCAATCTCCGTGCATGAAGGACATAAGTCAAGTACGTGGGAGGTGCATTGGTTTTCTTTTTATCGCAAGGATGAATATCGTGCATTGGATTTTTTTTTCTTTTGTCTTTTCCTCAGCAACTGCAGTCCCAGGACTCTATCCTGAACCTATGAGTTTGTCTCCGATATAAGTGGGTACGGATTAGCTACACTAATGTCAGGATGGCGAATGGGTATAATGGGATATATAGGTCAAACTGTCAAGAGTCCACTACGCCATATTTGAGACATGTTGCTACGCATATAACGAAATTAGTTATCGGTATATATAGCTTTTAACACATTCAGACTGACTTTCACGATCGTTTTGAGAGTTTCTTAAAACCGTGGACTCATATCCTGTTTACAGTGGCTGAAGAAAAGTAGAGGAAGATGTTTCCTTCAGAACAATGGACCTTGGAAGGATTCATCCTTTTGTGTGTATTTGAATATATGTTTTGTGTGTGTGTGTGTGTGTGTGTGTGTGTGTGTGTGTGTGTGTGTGTGTGTGTTCAACCTTGCTCAGTGAAACAGTAAATGAGATAAACAGAAACATTTATCCCTTACGTAATGTTGCTGACATGACACGTTCGAAGCGGACGTACCTATCGAGTACGATGTTTGGGGATGAATGATTGAGGGACTTGCGTGTGACCTTAAGGTGCGGCAATTAAACCACTAGACTTTTCGTTGTGTTTGTGTGGCGCGTGTGTGTGGCTGTGTCTCCTGCTCTGTGTCCTCTTTCTTCCCATATGAGGAAGAAAGGGTAAGAACTACCATCACTCTTCTTACAATCTTTGGCACGTGTCAGTTGGGTGGGGGACTAGCTGAAGTGTCTGGCACCAGCGTGCAGGAAATTTTGAACCGTGGGCAAAGTTGATGCAAACGAGCGTTACCGAGGAACAGATGCGTTAGGGGGAGGAGGCATGTTGCACAGTCAATATTTCATATCATGGGTGCCGTACAATATTCAGGACGACATTTAGAACTGGGAAACCGAAACGTTGGAAAATAAGCTCACCTTAAATGACATTATCACTGAAAAGCCGAGGCTTCTAATAATATGCGAATTTGATGAGATAATTCTAAGTCACATGCCTCATTAAGGACCAATTTCTTTTCTTTTTTTCTATGTAACTCGAAAATATGATTCCGCCCACTCTGCTTTGCATATGAAATTGGATCTTTGACGCAAAATTCTTCTTTTTCAATCAAATGGATAATCGTTCTTACGAAACTGGTAGATATTAGATTTAATTCAATTTATTTGATTCAATGTGTCACCTTTGGAGTAAGAGAGATATCACTTGGTCACTGTTCATCAGTCGACGGGAGTAAAATTATCTCGCAACATAACCTTGCTCATAACTTGAACAATACGAATGCACATACTTATTTTTTTATGTAG
>JAUTXX010513348.1:0-11809 GCA_032273605.1 Panulirus laevicauda | reverse complement strand
TCTCTCTCTCTCTCTCTCTCTCTCTCTCTCTCTCTCTCTCTCTCTCTCTCTCTCTCTCTCTCTCTCTCTCTCTAACGACACCACACACCAGCAGCTTACACTTGCTGTTGCCATCTCACCCATTTCACAACTGGCTGTTTTTCGTCCCTCCGAACTACTTCCTGACAGCAGCGGTGGTCGGCGCCGTACTGCTGTTGGCCATATCCCCTCACGTTCTTCTCCATTTGTGTAAATAAGGCTGGAGTGAATTCCATTCTGTCCGTTTTTAAGGGGAAGTCGAATCTTTCCACTCCGTCAGTTAAAAAGAGCTGAAGGGTTTATTTTACCCTATGAATCTGAAGAGAGGTAGAACCTAAATCTCCATTTACATGGAGAGGAGTTTAGCCTTAGGGTCTACCTCCATCTGGATAAGGAAGAGAGAGAGAGAGTCAGCTTTCGTCTCCATCTATATAAAGTAGGTTAGAACAAGCGCCTTCCTCTCCATCTATATCAGTAAGGTGAGAGTCAGTCTTTATCTCACTCTCTTTAAACAAGCATAGAGTCAATATCATCACATCCATCAGCTTAAGAAATGGCAAGAGTTGCATATTTCATTATCTATATAAAGAAGCTATGGAACAAAACCATCATCTTCATCTTCATAAGAAGAAGGTGAGATCAAGAGTGTTACTATCCCTTGAAAATTAATGATGAACCAAACTCACTCACCTTCTCCATCTGTTGTACATGAAGAAGAAATGCTCGAGACATTACTACATCTACTGTATATCAAGATAGAAAGAACAAATGTCTGTCCTAAGTCTGAACTCCATCTCCATAAAGGAGCATATAAGGTCAGTCTCCATCTCTAGATAAAGATGGGAAGAGCCTAAATCTCCATCACCATCTAGATTAAGATGATGAGAGAGACGTTGTTCGTGAAGGACGAAGAATTCATCCCAGAGGTCTGGTGTACCAGGATCTGAACCCACTTTCCAAACATCTGGTGTAACAGGACCTGAACCCACATCCCAGAGTCTGGTATACCAGGACCTGAACCCACGTCCCAAACGTCTGGTGTAATAGGACCCGAACCCACGTCCTGCCGGCCCTCCTTTCAGATACTCAGACCAAATGACCTCACTAGCCTAACAAAGAGGAACGTCTTTTATCACAAGAAAAAGGAAAGTCAATCGTCTGTTCCAAAGTTTAAGATCTGTGGTAATTCCACCATGAATCATACGTACCTTAATCAATATGGAATCTAAAGTTTGGAAGTTGGCGGATATTCTCACTGTAGATGCGGGACCTGGGAACAGAAGTTCAAAGAAAAAAGGGTTTAGTTGAAAGGAGAGATCGAAGGGATGGGATGAATGTGAGAAGATGAAAGCCGAGAGATATTAATGAAGAGAAGGAAGAAGAAGAGAATGAACAGGAGGGAATCGAAGGAAGCGAAAAGAGAAGAAAATCAAAACACGAATATGGAGCCAAAGTAACGAAAATTGCAGTACCTGCTATAAATAGCTATCTTGTCGATTTGGATCAACCAGATGGCTCCATTCCAGGGCAAGCAGGAAGTCATGGCTCCTGACCTACCCATTCGTCCTAGAGCAGGTAGCATGCAATGGTTCTAAGGTGGGGAGATAAACAGTTGAGTTGACTGTGAGCCGATTGCCCTGCCCAGCACTGGAACCTTGGTGGGCCTGCGGGTGATTCATTGTAAGCGACGTAAGCCACCGCATCACAGAGGCTCTTGCTTTGGCAAAACGATAGGAATACTTGTAGTTAAGGAACAAAAGTACAGTGCAAGTCTGAATGAGTGACTGTCTGTGATATTCAGTACAGCCACCTCAACAGTTAAATTATGTGTAAAGTCTCGAAAGGTAGAAGTACCAACATCAGTAACCTCGTCCCTCCATCGTTCTCAGAATTCCATTACCCCTCCTCCAGCTCTGGTTCTCCTCTTCCTCTATCCCTCCACTCCCTTTGTCCCTCTACAAGTCCTAACCTTCCACCATCCCCGTCTATCCACCTACATCCGTCCCTCCGTCATTCATGTTTCTCCACCTCTTCACAGCATCACCACCCCAATGTGAAAGATCTCAAGTGATTTTCACTAAAATGGGTTTCATGCTTCCAGGATATGGATCTGAGATTTCCGAAGCGTTAAATGCTTATAACTCCCGATCATGTCTTCAAGCTAGAGAGACATACACTGACTGGACATAGTGAGAAGAATTTAAAGAGAAGGAGATGTAATGCAAATGTGGACAAAGTTTTCTACAGACGTAGTGTTGTAAAATATTTGAATAAACTGCTATCATGTCCTGTTGATGGGAAGTCCATCAGCACAGCTGTCATGGCTAGACAGTTACTTTAATGATATAAGTTTTTCAGTGAAAAGGGAAATTATGATCCATTATAAGCCTTGTTCAAGAATGTCAACGTCTTATCTACGCATTTCAATTTTTTCCCCACTCACAGCAGTGGCTGAACTCCTCATTGATCAGTCTCCTGCGGCTGTATCTAGATCTGACCGTGGCTACCATCCATACTTTCCTATTGGATCTCCACCCTCACCATTCTGGACAAGCTCTTTATGAGATCCTGGAGTTAAACTATAAGACTCCTCCCTTTCCCCTTGACCTCCTCGCAATCCCTCCCCTTTATCTTCTCTCTATCTGCCGCTAGTCTTCCCCACCCACTCCTCCTGTGCTACTTGCTCTCCCCACCCACACATCACCTCATCACTTAACATCAACAATAATTGTAAGGTGGTTCATCTACCTCAAAACTTACTACAGTTAGCTGAAAGAAAGTGGCTTTATTTCGTTGTGTCCAGGACTTTACTGAAGCTAACGATGCTTTCACTTACTGTTGGCTTCGGGAGCCACCCTCCCAGTTGACTTACGCTAAGCGACTGTCAGTTCAGAGTCTTAAACCAAATGGACGACCACAACAAGGAGGAATCGGCACGAATTTTCAGCCCTTTACTACTCCATCTAAAGCATTTTGTGGATGATACCTACGTCTGGCCTGATGGAGCAGCCGAAGGTCGAGAGGGAGAGTGGCAGGATGATGGGGAAGATGGAGGAAGGTATGGTCAGGAGGGAGAGTGGAAGGATAATGGAGAAAATTTAGGATGGAAAGGCTAGGAGGGAGATTGGTAGGATGAAGAGAAGGATGGGTGATGGAAGGGTCAGGAGGTCATACTGTGGTAGGTCTCCGCCACATATTTGACATGAAAATGGTCATTACACTGAAAGCAGATTCAGTTCTCATGAATTCTTCAACCACTGGCGAGGAGAGAAAATTGAATGAACCCGAGACAATACGAAAGTCAATAGAAGACGACCTGCCCAAGAGGCCAGCAAGGTAAAGTTTATGACTCTGTCCAAGACAAACCAGTTCTCGAGACGTTTATGTTTTATCTTCTCTCTCCCGTGAGTCGACCGACAGCTGCTGCCGCCCGGCAATCCCTATCTGTCTTCAGGGGCGGCTGATAAGTGTTCGGTAAATAATAAATCCAAGAATTTGCTCATCAGTATCAATAACTGATCAACTTATACTTACATCATTATTTGAGTCAGATATCTAGGCGGAAATAGATTTGAGGGTGAATTTTGTTGATCATTAAATGAAACTGAAATTCTTGTCCACCATCGATGAAACAGTAGCAATGGGTATTAGGCCTCGGTTATGGACATGTGTACTCGGGTTGTTATCTTGCTTTCATACTTCACATGACGGGATTATGAAGCATCAGAGCATTTAACCGAGGTATGGCAGAGAGAGAGGGAATCTGTGTTTGAGAAAACCTGTGCTTCACATTAACTCTACTCGGAGAGCTGATTTTTTCCCCTATTCTTACTGGTCGAACATCTCATCCCTTATCACTAACAGGTAAGATATTCCATTCCTTCTCTGACTGGTAGAATATCTCATCCACTCTTCTCTAAATGGTAGAATCTCTCGTCCTCATCGGCTCTTACTTGAAGACCGGAATGTACCTTCCCTTGGCCCATCCTGAGTGGGAGATCTTACCTTATCTCGACCCCTGCTGGAAGAATGATCCTTCCCTCTACCATTATGGGGTGAATCTATCTTCCTGTCCACCCTCGCTACACAACGATCAACTTACCTTATCTTCAACCTTTGCTGGAGGAAATATCTTCCCTTCAACCCTTAATGGATGAATCTATCTTCCTGTCTACCCTCACGGCACTACAACCAATCATTAACATACTTCTCTGGAAACCAACGGAGGAAAAAGAAATCGTAGGGAAAAAAAGAATGAAAAACTTTGCCTTGCAATTTAAACTTTGACTGCAGTTCAGGTTGGACAGAGCTCGGTCAAACACTACAGTCCTGATTATCAATTTACCACGAGTGACGAGTCATCAAAAAGCAATTAAGGACAGACTTAATTTATGTACATATATACGATTGAGAGGGTGTGAGAGGAGCTTTGACGGAAGAGTGGGAAGGATGTAGTGGTGTGAGAGCTGTGACGGGAATGTGATATGTGTTGTGGTGTGAGAGTAGGTGTGACTTTAACTGGAGGCATGTAGTGCTGTGAGGGGAAGTGTGAGAGGATCTGTGACGTGAGAGGGAAGTAAATAGTGCTGTGAGAGGAAGTGTAACATGAGTGAGAGCTGTGTAGTAGTGTGAGAGGACCTGTGACGTAAGTTGGAAGTATGTATTGCCTTGAGAGGGGCTGTAGTGTTTGTGGAAGGTATGTAGTGCTGTGAGAGGGGCTGTGACGTAAGTGAGACGAATGTAATGGTGTGAGAGGAGACGTTACAGTATTTCGTACCAGAGAACAGGGAACCACAAAAGTAATCCTCCCTTTTCTCTACATTTCACGTCATGAAATAGCTGGATCACATTCTCTCTTGTTTAGTATGCAAATGAATTACCCTCTAGTTATGGAAGTACCTTTAGTACAACATCTTCAAGAACCTCAAAGGTACACCTGCCCTTCTTTCGTGGAACACGTCTACCAATAGGCCGCCCTCTTACCTACCAATCAATCCTCAAAGGAACGCTGCCAACTGGCCCATAAATATTTTCCAAAGACCTTTTTGTCTCGAGCTTGTGAGGATTATCACAGGGACAGAGACCCTCATGAATATTTTCAGGGGAACAAGGACCACTTTCCCACGTCGGATATTCAGCGGCACTCGGTCCCGTTGGCCATACAGTATAAATATTTAGTTTTGAGAATTAAGGCAGTAGAGCAGCTGATCTAAATGATGCAACAGTACATTCTGTCTACAGGACACATGTATGGCCGCCTCTCTGTTTTCACTCATTTGAATACAAAGCCTGAATAAATATGTTCTATTTCTAATTCAAACAAGATTTCTACTCCGAAGAATACTACTTTACATAATCCTTAGATGTTTAATGCTAAGTCTACTGGTTCACTGTCAAAGCTTTGTGAACGTCAGTTTTACCTGGAAGTTTATTGTTGAAGAATTTTAGTTTGATGAAGAGTTTGATGACGAAGATCGTTGCTTTACATTAGCTATTCTATCTAACCATAACTAGTGGAGATTAGTGTCAAGATAACGTAGTCTATAACTAGTGGAGTAGCGAGTGAAGATAACACTGATACTAATGATCACCATCACCTCTAGTGGAGAGTACCTTCCTCCTACTACCACCTTCACCACTGTGTCCAGTGGAGAGTACCTTCTCCCTACTACCACCTTCACCACTGTGTCTAGTGGAGAGGACCTTCCCCCCACCACCACCTTCGCCACTGTGTCTAGTGGAGAGTACCTTCTCCCCACTACCACCCCTGTCAATAGTGGGTAGTACCTTCACCCAATACCACCACCGTCACTGTCTCTGTACATGTTACCTCCTCTCCATCTTCCATTTTATTAGGTATATATATATCAGAGTCTCATAACCACATAACCGATATATTCAGTTTAAAAAACACCGAGGGAAAATGTTGTAGGATTAACATTAATTTAGTGAACCGTGAACTCTGACTTTATCTAAAAATTATGGCCCCTGTACACTATGTTTACATATAGAAAATATGATAAATTGTTCCACTAAATAAAACCAACCTGGCGTAAACGTAATTCAACACCGTTCTTTTACGGGAGCGTTTGACGTGGAAAGATTTTTAAGTGATCCCACATGATAATGGAGCTGGTAGTGGACCCGTCCCGCGCTAAGGTACTTAAAGAATAACTACATTAAGATAACGTTGATGTTCTTGTTTACAGAAGATTCATTACAGCATCTTGAACTGACTGACGCCTCACACTGTTCCTGTTACTCAACTTCCAGTCTTTCACACGTTAATTTCTCATGTTTTTCCAACTTTCTTCTCACATAATCATCCGTAGATTTCGATGAATTATTAACTAGAAACAGACGCATTTAGGCCTAGCCAATATAGAGAACCGCTATCCATATGACAGGTTGTCAAGGGTGTAGTTCTTACTTCGTTCGTGTCAGTAGACAACGGATTACATACCAATGGTTCATTTACCATGGCCATTGAACTAACTTAACCACTGTGGAAGGATCATGTGATATCTGATAAAGGTATAGTTCCGATAAGATGCGATGATAGATTATTTTTTCCCCTTCATGAATTTCCTCTGTCATAGATGCCCTTCGCCACTGGTCACAAGAATATCTGAGATTCATGAGTTTCCGATGACCTGCCAAGGGGTAGGAAGAGATGCAGGCAGACACCACCAGGGGCCCGGGAGAACTTCCAAAGCCTTATCTCGTTCCTCAAGATGACTGCTCTCACTTTGAGCTGCCCGCCTCCGTCACTGTCACCTGCACCAATATGGGAGAAATGACTGGCATCTGTCTTGCGTCTCTGGCATCAGAGACTCGCCTGATATGGGAGATATTGCTGTAAGCTGGTGTCTGATCATGACTACCAGCAGAGGTGGGTACTTCAGTGTAGCGTTAGTGTTAAAGGAGTTCAGCGCAACCCTAGAGTAGTTTGATATTATAGTTTAACTGAAAGAGATGTGTAAACCTTTTAAAGGGAATCTATTTTCTTTGTTCATCTGATAACTGTATTTTCTTTGTCCTACACGATAACACTATCCTCAGGGCACTTTTTTTCGAAAGGGGCTGTTCACAGAGGATGGTCTCGCCTTTCTCACGCAGCATTACCTGTCTCCTGTTTACTGTACATCTTTGTATCTGTCGATGCATCAGTAATGTAAACATTCAGAAATAAAGATTCAACTGATTTCTATAAAGGGAAAATGGGAAGAGTTCCCGATATAGAGATGCTTTCAAACGTCTAAGCTAAGTCAACATCAACAAAGATCCTCATTTATCGTCAGAAACTTTATGGCAAGATCATTTGTGGTAAACAAACCGCAGTAATTACATATGCCATTTGATGAAAGATAGACGCATATAGGCTCTTATAGAAATGATATAGCTATGAGTTAGATATGGAGCAAGAAACAATACCAGGAGTAAACAGAACCAGTTAATGCTTGGGGATCAACAGGTAATTCATCTGATGCACCAGACTGTTCCTCTACGTCCAGTCATACACAAACATCACCACCATCTCCAGTAACCTCATAACCGCCCTTGTTTCCCCTCATCCCTAACCTTAATACAACACAACACTCGTGAAATATAACGTTCATATTTCCTTTATCTCTGGAGGAAATAGAAATATCTTATCATTGTTCCATACACTTGGGAGAGATGGAGGGACCTGAGCCCTCAGGGCCGTGCAGTATATTCTCCCTCCCTCTACCCAAATTGCCCTGAGGGACCTGAGCAGGAAGGCCACTTGTGTACAGACCATAACGTTATTCCGTAGATCATAGATATGGAGGTTTGTGCCGGTCTCTGTCGGGTCCAGTGTATGGTGATGGCCTCACCAGAACCACCAAGATCTGCCCAGTGTTCTGAGGGGGGAAGATAGTGAAGATGGTGGCCCCTGGCTTGCTGGGCAAGAGAGAAGAGATGGAGAAGAGGCAGGGAAGGAAGGGCTAGAAGACGTAGGGTGATGGAGGAGCTAAAGAGAACAAGAGAAAGAGGGGAATATGAAGAGGAGAGAAGATATATAACGGAAGAATGAAAATACGTAAAATATAAAGCTTGGTTGAAGTGAGGGGTGAGAAGAAATATGGGAAAAAGAGACAGACAAAGGATAAAAAAAGAGAAAGAAAAGATTAGGAAAAGAAAATATGAAGTATAACGTGTAAAGTTTACAGAAGATATATTAGGGAAAATATAATGAAATGTACGAGTTCATTATAGGTGACTGTATACGTATATAAACACGTGTTGAAACAGAAGACAAAGAAGACCTTTGTACACAACAGCAACCATTGTGTAGTGGTGAAGCTGTATGACAGCCATCGGGGTGTAGGGATCAAGCTGCATGACAACCAACACTCGGTTTAGCCGCACATGGTGTGGCGCTGAAGCTGCATGACAACCAACTCGACATAAAAATATTGTTGCTTTAGTCAGCTATAACTCACTGGAGGCAATATACCTGACACAGCTCCCACACAACACCTGGACGGAGACGACGGTATGAATACATCACATGGAAACATATATTAGTTTTTTGGATGGTTTTATGTATGGACGGTTTGAATATGTATTCGAAATGTCTGCAGAAGAACATGGAGTCGGAACAGCGATATTCCACAATATGTGAAGTGCTATGTGAGAATGATAAACAAAAGAATCAATAGATACAGAGATGCTACAAATGATAAATCACGAAATAATTGATTATAGAGCATGCGATTATGAAGTAATGAGTATTTGTGATATCTGGTGTCGAAAAAATTATCATATCATGTAAGGATATATGCAGACAGACAGCCATGAGATATACTAGACGGAATATTCATAAACCACAAGCCATGGTGGACCGTATGAGGAGTTACTCATAGACTACTGTAGGAAGCAGATTTACAGCAGAGGTAGTTATGCTACGAGAATGGAAGTAGAATTACTCACAGACATCGCGTGGTGGGTACGTTTACCCATAGCATGTGTATACAATTTTTTAGAATGCCATTCTAAACGGTTTCAAGATACGTTCTTAGGGTTTCTATGATCGTTAAGAATGGAAGATGTGCGTGGAAAATCGTCAGAACAGCTTTAATCAGCAGATCTACTGACGAGAGAGTCTTGACTGGCTGTTGCTATGAGTGAAGGACAGAGGTACTGAATCTGTGCAAACGGGCACTGTAGCTATTCACATATGTGTCTGCCCTGACCCGCTTCCCCTTACCCATTGCAGGGGGTACAGTATTCCAACCTGGACCTCAATGACCGAAGTGCTCTATATGTGTCTTGATCCATCCGTCCATTACTGTAGTACACAAAAACCTGAGCCCCCCATTACCCTAGTGTTCTAATGGTATCTTAACCCACCCACTCATTACTGGAGAGCATGACAACCGGCCCTATATCACTATTCTGTTCTGATGTTGTCTTGACCCACTCGCCTATTGCTGGAGCACACGTTGAACAGCAGAGCCCAACCATCGTTTTTATATACGTACATTATGGATGAATACCTGTGGAGATCATTTACTGAGGTAAACACAGAACCACATAAAGATAAGAAAGATCTCAGACCAACGTACTTCTCATGATGTTTGAGCAAGCATCAGAGAACACTGTAAGCTCGCGAAGCACTTTTGGCTTAAGCGAGCGTTTATTGAAGCAAATACTTGAGCATTTTTGAAGTGCCTGTGATGCAAGGAATCTCTGATACCTGGTGAGGAGTTGTATATCAACTGTGTGATGTAGGAGTTGTGATGCAGGGCAGGGGCAGTATAGCAGTACCTGGTGAGAGGTTGTGCATTAGCCTTGTGAATCGCAGCTTGTGATGCAGGGAAACCGGGGGACTATGTGAAAGGTTATGTATGATCATTGTGAAACAGAACCTGTGATGTGAGGCGACTGGTGTACCTGGTGAGGGGTTGTGTATGAGCTTTGTTAAGTAGAACATTACGGTAAACAGTTTTTCATTGTTGCCACACACGACCTTTTCCTCGCTGGTAATATATACGAAATGATCATCTGTGATGAATTCGACCACTACACTACTGAATCATACCTTTATAACATACATAAAGATTAGTTATGATAGACTCTGCTATGGAAAAGTTAGCAAACGAGACAACATTTACTCGTCGGAGGCTATTCTGTTTGCAAGTCTCGTCTGTTTCTCTACTTTCAAAACTACGTCCTCGATATCATCTTCCTTTGTTTCTTCTCAACTCTTCTAAACTATATTTCGATATACACATCCTTATCTTTCCCATATTCTCTGCTTTTTACCCCATATTCGTCTTCAATGCTCAGTATCTTCCCTCCCTCTGACCTGAACCTTCTATCGTTCCTCTTCTTTCTACAGTCTTACCAGTCCCTGACCTACTTCTCGTCTCCTTCTGTTTCTTTCCTTTTTCCTATTCCCCTCATCTCCTCCCTCCTCACATTCCTCGGAAGACAAAGTGAACTCATCCACATTTCCATCGCTTGCTCCACTAATTCTCTGTATACAAGCTGACATCATACATCTCATCTTCTGTGGTTCCGCAAACACTGTCTTATACAAGAACCGTGACAGACTCAGTACTTAGAACGTTTTTAATCGCCTGTATGATAGGGAGGCCCAGGGACTGTGGCCACATCCATAGACAACTGGGTAAATGATTTCCCTTATATCCTAAGAACGATTTCTCTTCCTTGTCTCTTCCCTCCAAACTCTTCTCATGGGTACGGTTAGAGACAATTCCTTTGGTTTATGAAGACACATGCAGACAGCCCGTTCTATTAACAGCTCTAAAAGAAACTTTTTATCAGCCACCAGTAAAAAAACATTCTCCTTTCTTTCTCTTCCTCAATTCGTTTTTTTCTCTGCTTCCTCTGCACTATCTGTTCCTCATTCCTCCCATTGCGTCTTTCAAGACCTCTTGAAAACGTGTCTTTTGTCCTTCACTTCTACCGAGCGATTGTGGGGAATGTTCTTCCCAATGAATGCACTGTAGGTCACACAGAAACGGTACCCTGGCCTCACTACAGTCTGACCCGCCACTGGAGGCCAGTGAGACTTTAGAGACGAGAGACTGAGGTCATGTTGTGGTAGAGGGAGAGACGAAAAACTGACAGAGACTGTTATGGGAGAGGACTGAGAGATACTGGAGAGGAGATATTGTGGTAGGAGGATATGCTAGAAGATGAGCGTGTTGGGGAGGAGGAGATACTGGAGGAAGAGGATAAACTAGGATGTGTAGAGGTTGACCAGGATATACTGGGGCAGATGAGGAGACTGTGTATCATGTACCTGGCTTAAGACCTATGAAAGCAACAACGGTACGATTGCATGTATGGTGTTATTCTTGCCCATTTGATTCCTTCCAGGTGAAGGCGTAGAATGCCTGCGAAATAAATAAAAGGGCTGAGATATGGACCATATAGTGTTGCAATCCAAAGGCATCAGATGGCCAAGTCCTTGAAGACACTTGTCGACAGTGAATGACAGAAGAGAGTTACTCCAGATTGCTCATATCTAGTGAAAACATTAACATTTTGCTCTGTACATGACGCAGCACAGAGTATGTCATCCAAGGATAATTCCATTATACAATAACCAAATAATGTTCTTTAGTTTTAAATATATGAAAAAGATGAAAGTGTCAACTGTTAATTGATATGATAAAATCGAATCTTGAGACCACTGGGAGAGAGAGAGCCTTGCATTCAGTAAAATCCAGACCACCAGAGAGAAGGAGTTGCTCAAGGAAGATAAACATTAGAAACTTTGGCGGGTCCTCAG
>JAUTXX010513338.1:0-11810 GCA_032273605.1 Panulirus laevicauda | reverse complement strand
TTCCTTGCATGCTAATTTCATCCTTTCATCATCTACAGGAGTCAGTAGAGGTTGAAGCTCGAAGAAGACTGGTGGTAGCAGAGGAGGCTGAAGCTGGGGTGCATGCAGCTCGTGCCCGCTCATTGCAAGAAGAATGCCAGGCTGAGCTTAATCAGGCACTCCCAGCATTACATGGTAAGTTCATTACCCACTTTACTTATTTCAAAGCAAAATTTTTATGGTTTCAAAGTAATATGGGTGAGAATATTAGGCCTTTTTTCGATAGAGATAAACTACTCAGGAGAGCAAATTATGGTCTAGCTGATGAAGGAACTAGGAGAGTGGGGTGGGAGGGTGAGGAGGTAGTCATGGGAGGTGGCTTGGTGCAGGGAGAATCTGAGTGTGAATGGGATCTGAGGAACAGGGCATCCAGTTTGATCGCTATGAAGGTAGGGGTAAAGTATGGATGGGACCTTGGCGGTAAGGATCCTCAGGGAGAAGCAGTAACTTCACAGGTGGAGGAATTAGCAAAGATTAAGTAGGGTCAGAGGGGACAACTCAGGCAGTATAAGAAGTGGGTTAGCACAGCTACAGGTCGACTCTCAGGTAACTTTTAGTGACTAGACTAGTAGGGTCCAGTGTGGGGATGGTCAGAGTAAGGTGGCAAGCCCAAAACAGAGGGAGAACCCTCTGTCTCCTGCAGCTACACACACAGACATTAACAGTGATAATACAAACACGCATACTGACAGTGAAAAGAAAGGCAAATTCAGTCTAGAAATCATCTCAAAGGATAATGAGTTTAATGCTCTCAAATGCCCGGAACATCTTTATGAAACGTGATGAACTTATACCCTATGCAGTTACTGAAAAACTTAACATTATTGCAATCTCAGAAACTTGGATTAAACTCTGAGTATAAATACTTAATTGCCAAGTTAGTAATACCCGGATACAACTATTTATGAAAGATCACTTACAGAGTCTAAGGGCTATTAAGATAAGCAAAGGAGACACACACTTCCGGCTCTCTTTATATTGACGTTACTGATAAGTTTAAATGTAAGCTATGTATCAGCATTATTACAGACCTTCTAAGCATAAAGATAAAGATGATAAGATGTTATACAGGGAAAGCAAAACTATTGCATAGAGTAAAGAGGTTATGATAGAAAGGGACTTCAACAGTCTAAACATAAACTGGAAAATGTTAACAGATGACTGAGTGGGAACAAGACTAACAGAACTTTTCTGGAACAGTTGATTAGAATCCAACTAGAGAAAAAAACATTCTTGATCTTGTCCTTACCAGTGACACATACATAATCAACTCTTGTGAAGTAGGCAAAAGTTTGTCAAACAGCAATCACAGTTTGATTAGATTGGAGATGAATTCAAATTATGAAATAGATGACAATATGTTCTTGATCCCAGATTACAGGTAAGCAGATTTTGAAAACATTAGACACAAAATTTGCAGTAAAGAATGGACTAAACTTCTTGATGATCACACTGTAGAGGAAATATGGAATAATTCTAAAAGCACCCTACTCAAAATTGAAAATAAACATATTCGACGAATTATGAAGAGAACTTCCAACATTTCAAAACCATCATGCATGTATAGGAGAATAGAAGGACTTATTTGACAAAAGAAGAAACATGTAAGAAATTCAGATCAATGAGAACTGATGAAAATCACTAGGAATTAATCAGAATCCAAAGAGAGTGTAAGAAGGTCATAAGACAATGTGAGGAAGAAAAAAGAAATTTCTTGAAAGGTGAGAATAATTCTAAGGAATTCTTTGAATATATAAGACAAAGGAAGACAGTAAAAGAAGGAATTGGACCAAAGGAAGGCAGTAAAAGAAGGAATTAGACCATTATGAAATGAACATGACACAGTAACTACTGACAACAAGGAAATGTCTACCATACTGAATTATTTCTTTGACTTTGTATTCAAGATTGAAGAGACATCTTGAATACTGCAACCAATGAAATTGTTTCAGGGATTTGATGAATAAGAGTTGAAGGTTAGAGAAATAGAGCTCTGAAGTACTTAAATACCTGGACCAATTAAATCCTAGCAAATCCAATGGCCCAGATAACTTAGCTCCAAAAATTTTAAAAGAGGTCAGGAGACAGCTGATATACCCTGTAGCAAAAAATTCAACAAAAGTCTATCGGATAGTCAGGTGCCAACTGACTGGAAGCTAGCAAATGTTACTCCTATGTATAAGAAAGGAGACAAAAATTGTGCCTTGAACTACCGCCCAATTAGCCTTACATCAGTTTTAGATATAACAGTGGAAAAATGATGCAAGATAAAATTGTCATGTTTCTAGAACATGAAATTATATCGGACAACCAACACAGTTTCTGCAATAAAAATCCTGCATGAAGAATTTGCTGGAATTTTTTAATGTTATTTATCAGAATTAGGACAAAAAAGTAACATCTGAAGTAGTATGTAAAGATTTTCAAAAGGCTTTCAGTAAAGTAGCTCACAAGAGACTTTTACATAAACTTAAAGCATATGGAATTGGTAAAGAATTCTATACCTGGATCAGAGACTGGCTTACTGGAAGAAAGCAGCGTGTAGTACTAAACGGTGAAATCTCAGATTGGCTAGACGTAACAAGTGGTGTGCTGCAGGGGTTGGTCCTTGGCCCAATTTTCTTTATAATATACATGAATGACCTAGAACTCGGTCTCATATCTAAGATCTCCAAATTAGCTGATACTAAAGTAGGAGGTAGAGCTGTAAATGGACCGGACTGTGAAATGGTTCTAAGAGAGTTTAACTCACTAGCAGAGTGGTCAGACAGATGGCAAATGAAGTTTAATGCAGACAAGTGTAAAGTTATGCATTTTAGAGACAAGAATATATGTTTCAACTACAAACTATTCAGAAACTCTCTAACTAAAATAACTGGAAAAAAGGACCTTGGAGTTGTCATTAGCATCAATCTGAAGTGCACTAAACAGTGTCAAGCAGCAAGTAATAAAGGCAACCAAATGTTAGGTTTCATAGCCAAGGACATAGGTTACAAGACACCAGAAACAATTCTCACACTTTATGATTCTCTAGTAAGACCACACCTTGAATATGTAGTCCAGTTTTGATTCCCAACTATAAAAGAGACGAGGAAAAATTAGAGCAAGTGCAAAGATGCGTGACAAAATTGATTCCATCCCTTAGAGATCTGGCATATGAAGAGAGGCTAAAACAATTTGATCTTTTATCCCATAAAAAATGTAGACTTCGCAACAACTTAATCCAAGTGCTCAAAATTATGAACAAGTTCGATTAAGTAAATCACAAACATCTTTTTGAAATACAAGGAAATATGGTTACCAGGACAAATGGAATAAAACTCAAAGCTAAAGTATTTAGTATGGACATCGGAAAAAGCTTCTTTTTCTTTAGGTGTGCTGAGCAGTGGAATGCATTACTGGCAGACATAGTGAATGCTAAGACTATAAATACCTTCAAATGTTGTTTAGACAAACATTTTATAAATCCAGGTATACTTTGAGAAAAATGCCAGAAATAAACTGTGTAAACAAAAGTGGTAACAGGGACAGTAGAAGGCTGATGGGCAGCAGTGAGGAGTTGGTGATAGCTTCAAAAACTACTGAGTGGAATTACATTTTCTTGTCAACTTGAGCTTTTCTTTTCCAGACAACCTGGTCATGGGCCAATCAGGCCTCTGCTGTTTGTCTATCTTATGTAAATTCAGTGGACTTTTGATTTCATGAAATTTCAGTCACTCTGAAACACTGTAATTTCCCTTATGATGTGGTCTTTTTTATTCTTTGTTAAGCAGTGTAATATGTAATATTTTTAATACATAATGTTAAAAAAATCCCAGACATTAAAGTTTGTCCTAAATCCACACAGAGCTACTTTTCCCTGCAGAGGAGGCCAGTAAACAATTGAAATTAGAGTAGTATATCATAAATAATCTGTGATTAAATTAGCCTTCTGCCCTCAAGACAATGATCACCTAAGATAAATCACTGCTTGCCACTATCTTGTGTTGGAAGAAGGTTTATACCGCATGCCCAAGTCCAGATGTACATGCCAGGATACAACCAACTTCTTGCTCTTCAACCTCAAATTACTTTAAAGGAAATCGTAGATGGAAAGAAGGTTAAAATGGACGGGAAGGAAAAGCAGCGCTTATTCACTGGTGTCCTTTGTTAGAAGAAATAAGTATTCATGAGTTTAAAGATTTACCTTTTTCATAACAGGAATCTATCAGTGAGCAAGAGAGATAACAACATAGCTCAATGGAAGCTGCCAGAAAAACCTCAAACTTCACAGTGAAATAAAGTCAATAGCATTGGGTTAGGAAGAGATGCCTGACAGATCTCAAGTGCCAAGAAGGGAGTGTCTTCCCAATCCTGAATCACTAGCAATGGAGAGAAGTGCTGGCTGAGCTTCACATCCCTCTTTCATTAAGTCTTCTAATAAGAGTTTCCTCAGATAGGCTAGAGCATAAGCTGCATATTTGATGATGGTATAGGTGACTCTGGTAAGCTGAGCCTGAAAAAAGTTTTTGATATGGTTGTCAGTATTTCTGCCAAGGAAGGAAAGCATAGGAAAATAAAAAGATGATCTCCAGAATGGTCAACTGTTGAATTAACACGTTCTCAAAGTAATTAGGAGACAGAGACTGTAATGTATGTCCCTTCTTTTTAGGAGGTAATAGTAATGCCCTTGGTTACATAGTTTGTCATTCAGTGCTTGGCGAGAAAAATTTTCGGTTAGAGTGAATACTCATCCAGTTCATATTGTGATTAAGTTGTGGAGGCTTATTTGGTGGGCCAAGGTATGTAACTAAACTGTTCATCCTTCTGTGACAGAAGTGATGATAAACAGGCTTGTGGATTAAGACTTTGGTAGTACTTGATTATTTTTCCTCTTTTCTCAGAGGATTATACCTTTTTTGGGCAACTTACAAGTTTTATAAGGACTTTTGCTTATCACAGAGGTCTTCAACATCAAATGAAAATATAATTCTAAATAAGATGAAAAGCCAGTGCATGTTGTTGAAGGAATGAGGAACTCAGTAGTTTGCCTGTTGTTGACTACTAAAGTCAGTGCCACAGTCATTGGCAAGGGGTTCCTAAAGTGGAGATTTGTAGTAATTTAACCATGGTTATGGAAAAAGGAAGCAAGGAATTGAAGTCAGTGCCATCTGTTTTGCTGAAGGTTGACTTATTACTGAGAGATGATCTGTAAGTGTCTCAGACACTCTCTGTCTTCTGTGCTGGTGTCAGATCCAACTTGTCTGGTTCACTAGAAAACCTCAAGCCTTGGGAAACAAAAGCACTTTGCTATGTTTTGATGAGACTTGCATTCATCTTCTGACAAAGTTATGATGAAGAGATTGTCTATACATAACAATGGCTACCCTTGTAAGAGAAATAAGGGATTACGAATGAACTGTTACACCCTTGGACAAAACTGTTGGGAGCATGGCATGGTTTGAAAGGCTTGGCTGCAATCTGTCACCCCAAACAATGTTTACTTTCCAGGAAAATATCAAAATGACCCATTTCGCTAAATGAATGTTGCTCATCCTGTAGTGCTGCAGTGAAATAGATTTTAGATTGAAGTAGTTGAAAATCATACTTTTCATGGATGAGTCCTTTTCTGCTCTGTCAGAGATTATTCATGTACACATCAGCTTTCTCACTGATTCAGTGACTTGCTTTTGGGTTATGTTACTGTTGTAGCTAGTGAAGAACTTTTTTCCCATTCCTGTCTGAGTTGCAGGCCCAGCCCCCGTAACTAAGCAGAAGGACCCTATAATTGCAAATGAATGATAGACATTTTTGACATTATTGAGTCCATCATGTTGAGTCTGTTATATATGATAGAGAATATATCATCCTCTTGAGAGTTGTAGGATGAACAAAGCTTCATTGATTTAGGCTAATGTGGTTTTGAGGACTGCCAGAAATAAAGTTAGTTACAGCTTCCTCAAGATGCACTGGATATGTACTTCCCGGTTGTTCAAGAAGATACTGGGTAAAGGTTAAATTTCTATTTCTCCTCCTTGTGAACAGAAAGACTTAGTAAGGTTTTGCGGTTTAGTTGGTCCCTGAAAGAAGTGAAGAAAACTTAGTGACAGTCTTGTGACTTGAATCTGGTTAACAGTTTAGGTTTTGATTTGAAATACTTTTACAGCAAGGAACTTTTCAGCTTATTTGGTTATTTGTGTTAAGGTTCAGTTAAGTCAAATTACAGCCAGGACTTTCCTTAAGCAGTGTAGGCCTTAGATTCTGGGGTTTCATAAACAGAATGTTTGACAATCAGCCTCACATCCTTCAGGGCTCTCTGGAAGTTCTTAGCTGACCATTTCCATGATAATAGGCCTTATTGGTCCAATTCATCCAAAAGCCTTAACCAGGCCCCCCACAGCAGTATTTGAAACTTATACTTTCTCAACCAGAATGAGAGAGCAAGGTTGGGAAGGAACCATATAGTTAGCACTGCTTGAAAGGTTGTAGATGTTTTGGCATAGCTGATTAGAAGATTGTACCCTAAAACCTGCTGAAAGTAAAAGGGAGACATCTTGGGTCTCCAGCAGGATGATGCTGATATTGAATAAACACCCTTATGTCAAATACTGTGTACTTAGAGACAAGAATGATGGGAGACTTCATTCCAACCGTCAAATGTTTGAATCATATGGATAATGTGATCGTGAACCATTCTTTGAACAGAGTAAAGAGGGATCAGCAAGAGGTAATAGCAAGATACTTTTCAGAACAAGTGGAGTATTAAATAGTTTAATGGAATAAGCTTAGTAATGAAGCTGTGAATACAGACAGTATTTGGAAGATTAAAAAAAAATGTATGATATTAGAGTCCAAGATATGGGGTGCCATGAATATAATAATTCATCCTTGTACTGTACAAATAGGTTATTATATTACCAGCCACCAATATGTCTATATTTTGGTTTTGCTGTGCAAAATGATAAGTTGATCATTGCTTATATACATTTTGAAAAGACTTACATCTCTGTTAGAAAAACAACTGAGACAGCTATGTTTCTGAAATTTATTCTCACTTTCATGGCTTTATCTTTTCAGGGTTTAATCCCCAGTTTTTTTCCTTTTAATCTCTCCCAATATCCTGCAGAGACTGAATCTCACTGCTCATCATTTTTAACATCTTTGGTGTGGTCTGCTTATCCTTCATGTATCTTCTATTGCACTGCTATATATATCTTGACCAAGCTATCATCTGCCGTTCTGCATGACCATTCCATTCTAAAAGACATTCATCCATAAATCTTTCTTGTAACTTTACACCGCATTACTCTCTCAAAACTTTATTCCGTATTTATCTGTCCTCCTAATTCCATTCATACTACAGACATTTTCCACTTTTACTCCTTTTCATTTTCACTTATCCTCACATATATACAATTGAGTTCCACCTCCATGCATCTGCACTGGGACATGTTCTTCCTCATGTAAGGTTATTATGCATTCTGTAGTTAAATTTTTCCCATTCACCAGACCTCAGAGTGCGCACATCACACAATTTTTCACTCATGTATGACTCTGCACTCAACTTCAGCTTTCCCACTACCATCTTTACTAAACTTTGCTCCAAAATATTAAACTCATCCATGGCTTCCACTTCACCATGCAAACTAATCTTGCAAAGTAGTTTCCCCTCTCTTTCAGAATTTAATATCTCACTCTTGTTTACATTCATTTTTGGCATCCTCCTCCTCTGAATTGATTGTCAAAATTGCAGTTTTTTTTTTTTGGATATTTAATGGAAAGTGATCACCGTATAAGTACCAAATATGCAAATTTTTTAAGACAAATAGGAGCTGTATTTGGAGTAAATACTAGCAGTTTCCTGCTGACTTACTTTAACCTACAGTATGTCATTACCCTTAAGGCACTAACAAAGTTTCTTTTTACCTACAGAGGCAGTAGAATCCCTTAACACCCTGAAGCCTGCAGACATCACAGTTGTGAAAAGCATGAAAAATCCACCACATGCCATCAAGCTTGTCATGGCTGCAGTTTGTGTAATGCTAGAAATCAAACCCGAAAAGCTGAAAAACAGCAGTGTTAAAGTGGTAATGTTCTTGTTGGATTATACAGTCATAAGAAATTATGTGTTGTAATTTTTACAATTGTATAATATTATTTTCCTTCAATGTCTTCTGATACTTTTTTCTTGTGACCTCAGACCACACTTGTTTGGTAGATGGGTCTGTAGTTTAGGGAGACTGGCTCATGGTTTCAGCATGAATTCTCAATCACTCTTTGTTCATATAAACATGACATTTGCTCATTTCCAAACCTTTAGAACTTTGCCTTCCTCTGATGTCCAGTTGAACAGTATTTCAAGTGGCTACCAAGCGTTTCTGCTCATTCTTTCCATACATATGGGGAGACTTTGCCAAGACCATGAATCTTGTATGGGTCTAGATGTTTTAATAGCCTCATTATGTCATTTCTATCATTGTATGTGATTTTCAAGACTTCTTCCAAATCCCACTATGCCAAGGTTGGAACAATAATGTCCTCCACTGTAAAAGCCCTTTTCAAGTTATTATTCATCTCCTTATATAATTCCCCATCATCTTCAGTAGTTATTCCCTCTGAATCCACTAACCTAATAAGATAATCTTTTAGGTAATAATTTGTTTCTAATGAAATAAAAAAGTATTGAATTGTCTTTTACATTATCTGCAGTGCTGTCTTTAAAGTTTCTCTGCCCCTGTCTCCTTTTTTTGTGATCCTGTTTCTTTCTTTTTTATATTTTTCATATGCTGGTTAGCTACAACATTTATATCTCCTCATAGTACTTCCTTAAGCTCTTTTGCTTTCTGGCATCCTCTTTTGAACTGTGCTCCTCACTTTTTCACCTTTCTCTTCTGTTTGTATCCAATGGAATGTATGTTCTGTCCTTTTCATTGTATTTTTCTCATAGCCATTTGAAATACTCATTTATACTTTTATTATAGAATGCCCTCTCTCAATTAATGCTCTCAAAAAATGTGATCAGCTTTATATAGTTGCCTCAGTTATATATACCCTGTTTGGGTACTGTCCTCCCTCTGATCTTTTGTCTTCATTAGTCACAAAGTCAAAATCCAGCAGTACTAGATGACTTTTTTCAGTTGATGCTTCATATTTGATATGTTCTGTTTTTGTGTTGTTGAATGTAAAGATAAGGTCTAGCAGAGATGATGTATTATCCCCCTTAGCTGTTGTACTGTATTGTATGTTCCATGATATGCGATTACAGGATATTCTCCTGTATACATTATAGGAACTTGTGTCTCCATGACTCTCTTCCTCCATGAGAGTTTAAGTTTTTCTGAGTAATTCCTTGTAAATAACATTCTCCATTATCAGGACTTTACCATCACTGAGGTGGGAGTGTCTCGATGCTTCCTTGACAGTCCTGATTGCTCCTTCATTGTTATTAATGTATATCTCGTCTAGATCACCTCAGTTCATGTTCTGAATGTTGAAAACTAACTTTTTGTTTTCATAGGGTAGTCTCTGTTAACACCTTTATTATGCAAGCTTTTTCAAAGCCAATAGTCCCACATAAAAAAAAGAAAAGTCTTTATAGAATATTTCTGTATTATATATCATTGAAGAAAATACACTGCTATTAAAGTAGTCACTAATATAAATGCTGTATTTTATTTTCAGAAATCCCTAAGTGCTTCCAGTGTATTATATATCATTCACTTTGTGATACATTACACAGTAGTTCTTCATTGTTATAACCATTTTCATATGCCAGTCTTAGTATGATTCTATATTCACAGACTAAAATGAACTTACTACCTTCTCTACCAGTCATTTGATTATTGGGGTCCGAGCAAACGTCTGTTGGGGGACATGACTTTCCTGCAGCAGCTAAGGGACTATGATAAGGATAACATCCCTGACACGGTCATGGACAAGATTAACAAGGATTATGTTCGCCTCCCAGAGTTTGATCCAGCATCAGTGGCTAAGGCATCAAGTGCTGCTGAAGGTCTGTGCAAGTGGGTCCGTGCCATGGCATCTTACAATGCAATAGCTAAGGTGAGCCTTGTAGATCAGCCAGTGATACCGCAATAGCATTAGCTTTAGCTTTTTAGTAAATCATTCATTGTTTCATAATTGTTTTATTTAGAAGCAGTTTGCAGTATATGTTTCATCTAGATAGATTTGTTTGTGGAGGGAAAAAGAGAATGGGGAGACCAAATTGGAAATGGAAGAATGGAGTGAAAAAGATTTTGAGTGATTGGGACCTGAACATGCTGGAGGGTAAAAGGCATGCAAGGAATAGAGTGAACTGGAACAATGTGGTATACTAGGGTCAAAGTGCTGTTACTGGACTGAACTAGGGCATGTGAAACATCCCGGGTGAACCATGGAAAGGTGTGTGGGACCTGGATGTGGATAGGGAGATGTGGCTTCAGTGCATTACACATGACAGCTTGTGTGTGGATGTGAGCAGATGTGGCGCCTCTCTTTGTGCTTGCTGGCACTACCCCTCTGATGCAGGGGATGGCATTCTGTTTGCTGTGGTGTGGGGTGGTGCCAGGAATGGGTGAAGGTGAGCAATTATGAATATGTACATGTGTATTTATGTATATGCATATGTATGTGTAGGTATATATATGTACATGTACGTGTACATATATATGTCACAGTACTACAAAATCAGTGACCATAAATATTTTGGAACAATGGTAAAATGTTAGGCTCAAAAGCAGATACCTATGATTGCTCCAACTCTTCCTAGTAATGCACTGTACTTTATCTTGATTCAGGTTGTAGCACCCAAGAGGGAACGTTTGTCAGAGGCAGAGGCTGAAGTGGATGCCCTTATGTCTGTGTTAGAGACCAAGAGAGGGCAGCTCAGAGAACTTGAAGAGAAGCTTGAGGTACTTCAGCGTCGTTTCTCACTTTCTTGTCGTGAGAAGGAAAATCTAGAGACGGAACAGAAACTCTGTGCACTCAAATTAGAAAGAGCAAAAAAACTTATAAGTAAGCATAAGTGGTAACTTAAACTTATATGATTACTTAAAGTCACTTTATTCTTTTCAGACTGAATATTTGTAAATTGTTTCCGGGATTAGTGAGGAAACACTAGAAACAGACAAAGAAATGGCTTCATTTACTCACTTCCATGAGATGAGGAATATTTCAAGTGATACAATAGATCCTGACATAAATGTCCGTGTGGTTATGTTATTGTGTGATACAGGTGGGCTTGGTGGAGAACAGACGCGCTGGGAGGGTGCAGCTGAGACAGCTTCTTCAGACTTGGTCCGTCTGCCTGGAGACACTTTACTGGCTGCTGCATCACTAGCTTACTTACCACCACACCCACCAGATGTTAGGTTGGTGCTGTTTATGATTCATGTTGGATATGAGGTACTCATACTCCTTTCTAGTTGTTTCCATTGTACCATATAGTCAAGTATACTTTTCAGTCAGTAATATAAATAATTGTCTTTGTTTTATATATTTCTAGAACTTGGAAAAGGTTGTAAAAGTGAACATGAAAAATGGATCTCATCAGCATATTACCAAGCTGTTTGTCACAACTGTGACTGATTATTTTACAAATATTAATGAATGGAGAAAAACTGGAGGAAGTGAAGTGTTTTAGATATCTGGGAGTGGATGGAACCATGGAAACAGAAGTGAATCATAGGGTGGGGGAGGGGGCGAAAATTCTGGGAACGTTGAAGAATGTGTGGAAGTAGAGAACATTATCTCGGAAAGCAAAAATGGGTATGTTTGAAGGAATAGTGGTTCCA
>JAUTXX010513329.1:0-11811 GCA_032273605.1 Panulirus laevicauda | reverse complement strand
TTTTCGTGTTTCATTTTCCCCGTGGACTCATCGGAATATCTTGATCACGCGCAAAATTGTGATATTTTCCAATATATGTATATATATAATCTGTTACTCTAAACTTTTTTTCAGTTATAAAACTCGTGCTAAATATCTTGACTGTAGTTCATATTTCTTTTTCAGCAATGATTAGTTGAGAAAAAAATGAGCAGATAGCTTTTTAGTTTCTTCCAAGTATTTGATGGACTTAGAACACAGGTGATTTCTGTTAAGCAGACACAATCCTCAGTCAATTCGATATTGTTGATTATAGAATCAGTACCGGGCGGCCTACACTTAACAATATAAACTTGTGCTAAAGATTTCATCGTTAATTAAGTTTAAATTAGTTTTCTCCCTGGCTGGAGCGTTTCTACCTGAATTAATCTTTCCTTTGTAGTTTGGATCATGTCATAATTACGTCATATAACTTTCCAATATTACTATCGACTGAGAAGCTTTGCTCTTGATTTACTGAATGCTTTGAGGATATCACGTAATGACATAATCTTAATAAAGTCATCGTATAAGGGACTCTTGAAAAAAATCGTAAAAGGGTTTTATTTCTTAGTGAAGTCTTGCTTGTCTCATGGCTGTAGCTTTAGGTATGTTAGGAGTTTACATGTTGGCTGCTTTTCAGTGTCCTGACGCAACACCTTTCACTAAAGATAGTTGACGTATAAATGGATGACTTACGAAATAAAGGCGAATTCAAACGTTTTTTCGGCACAGCCACAATTACTGAAACGTTTCTCTCAAATGGCATCATTGATGAGACATTTGATGCCTAGCCTTCACTTCACCGTACAGTAAGGTGCAGGTAATGTCATCTGGCCTCGGTGTATCTCTTCATGAACTGTTAGGATGAGCAACATTTGTTGATAGCGTGAGATCCGAACGTTTGGCACGGGGGTAGGATTAAGTGACCCAAGTGTCCTGATGTATAAGACCAGAGGGCAGCACGGGCGGGCGAGTGTGGCCAAGGTCACCAGGAAATGAAAGGTTCCTCCTCCTCCTTCGTCTCCGCCGCCGACGTTCACCAGTGGCTCTTTCATGCCACGGCGGCGTATTTACCTTTCATCAGCTTCAGAGCCAAATGACAGTCGTTTGTGCCCCGAGGACATTCCCAGCGCAAGAGAGAGAATGAAAGAGACAGAGGGAGAAAGAGAGAGAGTTACAATTCGACGGAAAACACACTCGGAGAACCGAATCTGAGCCATATTTTCGATGGAGTTATATGAATCTAAGGAGTCCTATCAGGATATAGAGGCTTGAGAGGGATGACAAGTGAGACTTGTCCACAAAGACTCGGCAGTAAGGCTGAATAAGGCATTTAGTCAGTCTTTTCAGACTCTACGCTACCATTGTTTCATAAAACATTTGATGTTCATCTCTTTTTCATCCCTGCACTCTAGTTGTAGTTTGTCCAACACCGTGACCTCCATATATGTTGTTGATATATACTTGGATATGGTATACAGGGGATGACGTGCTGATGGTGGATTGAACCAGAGCATATGAAGCAGCCAGGCTAAACCTCGAAAAGGTTTGTGGGGCCTGTTTGTGGATAGGGAGAGTTTTCTTCTATTCCTGGCACTATCTCTTACGCGGGAAACGGGAAACAAGTATGAAAATGATTTACCTGGACAATAGTAGAATACTTCAGACAGTTGCTATCACGTCTTGGCGCCCATGGGTATGAATATATCATTCGGGATAAAACATTGGCTCACACAAGGATTATCAGAGGATGTGATCCTTAACCACTATCTCGCAGCCCTCGACCTGTGGCAACTCTCTATCCTAACCTCCCCACAGTCATGCAGTAGCAGCAGCGACCCGTCGTTCCTACACCACTCCCCACGTACGTACCCTCTCGGTCATCCATACCCTCGCCTCCCATGTGGTCCTCCCCACTCACCCTCACGTAATCCCAGGTCAGTATCGCAGGATAGGTGAAGTTTAATGCATTTCCTGTGCTTGAACATGGAAGTGGGAGGGGAAAAAAATGAAATTCACTTTCCAGTCTAACTGCTGCATTATCGGCTTAGCCGTAAATGTAAAAATGCATCGAAAGCAAAAAATACATGTCTGGATACAGGCGAAGTCCATTAGGGGCCTTACCCTGTCGAATGAGGCAGTAACAGCCTGGCGTTACTTCCTGAGGCACACCGAGCCTCCCCACTACTGTCTCGCGTTACGTCATGAGCCACAAGGAGCCTCCCTACCACATGTACACACCAGTAGGTGGATATTACCATCTTATCTTAGATGGGCAAGTAGGGTAGGCGGAGTTTACTACATGCATGTGTATGTGGATGTGTATTTTTGTATTTGTGTACAGTGTGTGTGTGTGTGTGTGTGTGTGTGTGTGTGTGTGTGTGTGTGTTACAGGGAAAATCTAAAGGCTTTGAATTTGCCCACCTTGGAAGAAAGAAGAGTGAGGGGTGACGTAACCACAACCTTTAAGTTTTCAAAACGGATTGACGACTTACATAGGGATCAGATCTTCCAGAGATGTAGAGATAAATCAACCAGAGGATATAACAGGAAAATTGGTCAAGAAACATGTTTGAAAATACGTACAGAAGTATTTATTGTAGCATGAGTGGCATGGTTAATGCAAATAGCTTATACAGATGTAAGTTGTACGATAGTAGAGAATGTTCAACATATTGGGCCCCACTAATAGAAAACTCCACACACACACACACACACACACACACACACACACACACACACATTTCCAACAGAATTATAACTCCAGAATTTCATTTCAATCCGCCGTTTCCTTTACGATTGCAATTTCTTCCTCTGAACATTCGGTCCGATTCTTCGATAAATTTTCGATTTCAGACGAACATGAAACATACAAACAACCTTCTTCTTTAGCGTCCTCCCCCAGCCACTGTTACACCCTCCCACCTCGCCTCCCTCCCCCTGCCATTGTTGTTACTCCCTCCGTCCTCGCCTCCTTCTTCGCCTCCCTCCTCGCTTCCCCCTTCGCCTCCCTCCCCCAGCCCCTATCACTGTTGTTACATCCTCCCTCCTCGCCTCCTGGCCCAGGTGGCGCTATGTACACATCCCCTCCGATGACAAACAGCTCAGGTGACAAGTATTTACTCGCTAGACAACAAGAAGCGACTCGGCTGATAACGGCAAATGGAGTCGGGTGTTTGTAAGTGATTATCCAGTCCACTATAATGCGAAGGTCTCATTTCTACTGCTGGCTGTCAACTTGATGTACTTCGGAAACGATTTCGTGCACTTGAATGGTAGAAAAAGTTTCAGTATTCAAATAGGACCTTACGCCTCACGATTATAAAATGTAATGTAATTCTAACATAATTTCACAGTTGTTGCTGAGGAAGGATTAACTTCTATTCATCTATATTGATATTTTGGTTATCCATTGAGCGTCTTTGTCCTTTTCATCTAGTCCGCAATGGACATCAAAATCCAGGTGAATGTGTATATCTAAATCTTTGATTTGGGTCGTCATCCAGCATTCCTCTCCGTATGTCGCTGGTCAAGAGGCAAGCAATATATGCATGTCACAGTCTCTACGACAGGACTGAGGCCAGATATACTGGGAAAGAGAAAGTTCAAAATCCTTTCGTCTCATGTTTCTAGATGATTGCAGACTCGGTTGCATGGACAGCTGTGTATCCCTTTCTGTTCAGTCTGTCTGTCTGTTTCTGTCGTACTCCCTTCCCCTCAGCCTCTGAGTTTATGTATTGATTTGTCTCCTTGTTACAGTCTGTCTGTGTTCGTCACTGTCTTCATTTGTATGCAATTGTGGTTCTATACATGAAACTTCTCAGGAAGCGTCTCTTTGACAATTCCCTACCTTACGTAGCAGATCACCTCGGAACAACGGGTCTATCCCTGGAAGCCTTGTGTCGCCACAGTCGGGTACCAAGTAAGGTACGGTCCTGGCTGGTTATCCCAAGTTCGTAGCGAGAGCAATTTCCTGTACTGCATCATTTGATGAGCTCTTCCCCCACTGACCTTGTTAGCTTCACTGGTGCATCACCGTAATGAATATGGGGAAATTGTACCATGAGCTTGGCTGGGGTGTCCCAGAGGCGTGGGTACCTGTGTGACAACGGGCGCTGCCGGGAGGAACCTCCACACTGAAGCCAGTCATGACCAGTGTGTCGAGGGAGCTAAAGACTGGAGGGTACGAGGGTCCCTAGTATTACCCTGGCGGGGAAATGTTGAACGACTTCATCTGCTGCTGGGTGAGGACTCTGGAGAGCCGAGAGGATCCCTGGCACTATATACTGGTGAGGAACTATTGGACGATCTCATCCTTTGTTGACTGAGGGGTGGCAGGCTGGGTGACTGCTGCAGCCACATCAAAGACGTCGTAGAAGATACGCAAATCTGATGTTTACGCACTAGACACCTCTGGTGTGTTACTTGCGCCTCGTTCATCCACATAAATTTCATACTATGATTTCATTTTCATATTTACTGAGAGGTATGATGTGGTAGAGGTAATACCTTATCTTCTATTTATGATCAGTAGTTACCGAGGCAAGTCATATCATCAAGATACTACATGTACCAAATTTGCCGAAGGAAATAACCGCAAGATTCTCCTTAAGTCCAGACCACCTCACCTAGACTTGATGGCCTGTGTGGTCTGCGGATCTCTACATAACTATGTAACGCTTCAAGGACGCAGGTCACCTCGCCCTACCCCTACATCAAGCCCAGCACCTTGTAAGTGCCGAGAGCAATTACCATGCGCTACTCAGGCGTCGCTTGAATGAGTATAGATCCCCTGACAAGCATAAGAAGGGAAGATGGAAGCTACGGGTGTGATGACAGCGGCGCTGAGGAATAGAATCTCTATACGCTGGACCGGAGCAGACCAGCTTGGAGGTGGCCAGACTCCACAACCCCGTGACCAGTGTGTGGGACGTAGAGAGAGAGAGAGAGCGAGAGAGAGAGAGAGACAGACAGAGAGAGAGAGAGAGAGAGAGAGAATAATTTTCTGATGTGTCTCTCACTCGCTTCAGCCTTGAACCTTGCATCGCATCGACCTAGACATGAAAGAAAAAAGTTTATATATATATATTCAACTTAATATGTTCATGATAATCTGAATACCTCTTTACTTAATGACGGATGAAACATCAAAGCTTCTGACACTTAACAGATGCCATATATGATCTCCCTTAAGTAGCATCACTTTATAGAATGTTCACTGGACGCCAAGGGAAACCAGTTCAAGAAAAAAAATCGAAAAATTTTAACTTATCAATCTTGTGCCTAAAATGTTTTATCCTGAGTTAACAATATCTCTGAGCTTGCCTCCTTACCCTAACCCAGAACAAACTTTTCTATAATTCTGCAAAGTTTTGTTGCCTCATTTGCCACATATGACACATTTTTTTTCAGTTTTATCAGACATTAAAAACAAAGTTCAATCCTAATTGGAAGAATTCTTGGGAACATTTCTCCCACACACCAATCTCCCATCCCACATACCACTTTCCCTTCCATCACGCAACTCTCCCTCCCTGGGCGCCTGTACATCACCCTCCCACTCCTACCCACGCGTCAGCACCCTTTCTTTCCATTCCTCTCCCTTTCTCCTGTCCTGCTGCTTGACAAGTGAAATTTCACTCCCCGATGGACCTCTGGCTGTGATTCGCGACTCGCTATATTCCTTCACCCTCCCGTCCACTCCTCCCTCCCGCACGCGCGCTCACCCACGTTGTGGATGTGTGTGCTGGAGTGTGGACCAGGCCAGGAAACCACAGCTATAGCGTCCATCGGTTGTTCTGGCAGCGTTGTAGCTGCTGTGGTGAGGTGAGGGGGATTGACCATGACACCACAGCCACAGCGTCCGGTGACGATGGTACCAATAGTGTGGGTGCTATATATATATGTGTGTGTGTTTGTGTGTGTGTGTGTGTGTGTGTGTGTGTGTGTGTGTGTGTGAGAACTGGTTATAGATATACATATGAATACAGTATATCTTAATATCTGGCTTTTGTCTCGGGGCAGTAGTGTCGGTACACACAAGTAGGGCACTACTGGTCCAGCCGTGTACCACACCTCCCACTACCTGTTATGACGACGCCAGGTCATGGCCTGTGTCGGATTTCCCGCCTCGCCCAACTACAAGCTACACCAACAGCTGTAGAGACCCAGAACTCCACATCACTTGAAGTGTCTATTGATCTTGCTTTATGCAGGCGCAGTCTATTACCCGCGCCTTGTGTGAAGCCGTATGCCTCTCCTCATTCAGTTTCAGGTGTTGTAAGACCTCTGCATACGAAGCCAACCTCCCCTGCCATGTTACGAGTGACTACAATATAACATGACTCTGTGTACATGCTTCACATTGCTCCTTCACATTAAAGTATCTGTATCTAACTCTCCCGCGAGGGAATCCTCCAGCCACCTCTTTGGGGGACCAGGACTATTCATAGACACATGAGTATCTCGCTGTTGGTTATTCCACTCTTAACCTTCGTCTCCTGACTGACTCGTGTGGTCAGAGGTGAGAAGGGTGAGGTCGACCACTCCAGTGTCACATGGTTGCTCTGCAGGACCCCGTGCCATACACATCCAACGTGGGCAACAACACATACCATGGTAACACAAACCCCTCACTATTCATGCTGCCGTAACCAACGCCACGAGCAAAAGGCAGTTTTAATCGCACGAGTCTCTAAGGACCTCAGAATACTATCTGGGTCCTTCACTTGACTCTCTCGAGGGTATGAGCCTGACGGAACAGCCTGACGCCCTCAAAATAACAAACCAAAAGGTTCTACAAGAAACGAACTTATTTGTATCGTTCGTGGCGAATTGTTTTTCAAAAAAAAAGTGAAGATGATTCAGTACATCAAAGATAAGATTTTCTCCTGAATCATACACATATGTATTAGTGCAATGTTTGTTACATGTGTAGCGATAGTAATTACCACCAATAGTAATGCTAAATTGTAAATATTTACAGAAGAAAGATATTTATTACCAAATACGAGAGTAGAAGTGAGGAGAGATCCTCAATGATTTAAGCGAGTCTTTCTACTTCAGAAAATGTAGATGTAGTTCAGTACTTTCCTCAAATAAAGAAAAAAATACTCGGAAAATTCGTACATAATATACAGAGTGAGTTTGATACTCATAAAGTCCTTAATCAGTGTTGAGAGCTTCCTCCTTCTTACCTTAGGGGTGAGTAACGCGCCATGACCAGAGTGCTCAAAGGAGACCAATAAGACTTGTTCAAACGTTCCACAGGAACTCTACTTTTGTGGTGTTTTGTGGGCGGCAGAGTGGCTTAGGTCGGCCTTATTGTGGTTCGAAGTTGCCTGATGCACGGCTTCAAAGCCTCAGTATGTGGAATTAAAGCTTCGGTTTTTTTAGATTTATGAAGCTCTGATTCTTGTTTGTTCTAGTGGCTCTTGACACAGAAAAGTAGTCCTCGTTGAGGTAAACTATTAGATTCCGTAGACCATATTTCTCAAATAGGGGATCAAGAATTAATTGTAAAGGTTTGAAGCTTAAGATATCGGTTTCACTCACGGATAAGTGTTCAAAGCCCAGATATCTGGGCTCAGAAACTGATTTATGGCACTCGAACAGTGATGTGAGGGTTTCGAAGGCATTGGGTACGAGGCCCCAGTGTGTCAGTTCAAAGCGTTGGTAATCAAGTCTAAATCAATTTAGACGAAAACGATCGCTGACATGTGTTGAAGACTTTGCAAGTTTTGAAGTTATTCAAAGTATGAAAATATTAGCCTCTTCATCACAGAATTTGAAGTACACCTGTAGAATTATACACTTCCCTTAACTCCTGAAGAATAAAGATCTTTACCAGGTAAAAATCGATTCACTCGTTTCTCAAAATAAATTTTATTTTGTAATCATAATCATCATCTTGCACACTTCTCACATCTGTCTTCAGGCAGCTCAAGACACTTGCTGAACTTCATTAAGAATTTATCACACAAGCGCCACATTATAGACACATTCCTCATACAAACCTCATATCACCATTAGCCTCAATTCAAGACCAGACAGACAGAAACCGATACTGAAGTTTTCGCATTTGCATTTTGCGAAGGCCGGCACTCATGCATACTGATGTGAGGTTGCAGGTGAGGGGAGGGTTGTATGACGGCTTATAAGACGTGGGAGGTTGAGAGAGGAGAGTCGGGGGGAGACGCTGGAGGTGGTTGTGAGGTGGCTGAGGTGCTGGTGGTGAGGGAGGTAAGGCAGCCAGCGAGAAGCTAAAGATTCCACGTGACCCAGAGCATTTGGTGCTGAGCATCTGTGGCTGACTCCGTTCTATAGTTCCCTCCGATGCAAAAAAAATTTAGTTTTATTTAGATGGAAGGAATTATTTCGTGCCATTGAGATAAGATGAATTGAAATAGTCCTTTTATTTTTGTTTATCAATTTCAGAATTCGATGGAATAACTTATCAAGCTTCATATTGCATGATGATGAAGTCTATGCCTATCAAGTGAGCCTTTTATACTCCTAACTTGGTATAAGTGTTCGTTTGGGATACAGTAACCAAGGATATGTGTGGGAGTTTATCTGGGAAGTGTGGCAGATGTTTAACACGGGCAAGTCTGAGTAAATCTGAAAAATCGGCATAGTAGATGTGAGAAGAGGCAAGAGAGTAAATGAGAGGATGATAAGACAGCAAGGAATAAGATGAAGAAATCGGAAAGAAAAGGAAACCTGGAAATACGAAGGTTGCTCTACACCACACAGAGATGAGCATTGTAATAGAGAATTTTTCCGATTTCCATTGGAACATACACACTGGTCTATTAGAGAACAAATGGTACCAGAAAATATAATGGAATGGGTACCAAGGAAGATAGAAGCCACTATGTGAAGCACTGGATAATACAGGCAACATAGCAGTGTAGAGGATTGTGCCTATCGACAGACCAAAATCATCTGAACACTAACTACAGAAGAAGGAGGGAGTGAGGTGTCTTATTGTGTTTAGAGTAAACAGTGAACGAAGAGATGAAGGACACCAGAACCGATGATGAACTGATAAAGGAGTAAGAGAAACACGAAAACAGAAGCCATTGATATACTGAGAATTGCCAGCAGACAAAGACAAGACATTAGATCGGGGAAGGGGTGCGGTCGGCGACACGCATTGACAAAGGCAAACTTCCACAGACGCAAGCAGAAAAAGTATGAGATGAACACATTATTGGCACCTATAAAAGGTGGGAGGCACAACCACAAAGACATCCTGTAATATATGTACAAACATTTGCTGATGCATTCGGACAAACATGAATTTAAACAGACGCTATAAAAAGCCTTGCGATGGAGGCTCTAGTCACAGACAAACGTCTACATCAAGGCCGGACCTTCATTGAAACATAGGTATATTAATAATGAAAAGGAAAAAGAAGAGACAAAGGAAAGTATTAACAAATTTTACAGGAAGTGAGAAACCTGTCTTTTAAAATGTGCGACTTCATAGTTATCTAGAAAGACCTGAGAGGATTAGACACTTCCAAAACTTTGAGTCGTAGGGAAAGCAACAATCATCAAAACAGCCCACCCTTGAGTTGCCTACTGCCACACAGTAATCATGTGACGCAGCAGCTCGCCCAGTATCGCGTGGTCTAGGTGGTGGTGGAGGGTGCTAAAGCGAAAGTAATACCTGTAGGAGAGGGAAAGTAAACCAACATTGCTATCTAGAACGAATGAGTCAAGTTTTGAAGTTAGTCTGGGAGAGTTTAATAGCTGGACCGCTTTCGATTTAACTCTTTCAAGTAAGGATACAGAGCCAGAACCACCCCATATGTGAGACCCGTACCCCATTCAAGGATGAATAAGTCCTTTGTATAAACGCCACAACTATTCGGAACAAAAGACATTTCGACATCTAAACAGCGCTCCCAGTTTCTTAGAAGCAGACTTGGCTATTTCCGTAATGTGGGGTTCCAAGAACAAATGGATGCTACAGTAATACCGAGCTTTTCCATTGAGTCGAGAGGTGGGATTACGGATTCATCAAAGGTGAGAGGAAAGTTGCGAGGAATTGTCGATAGAGAGATGGGCAAAAACTAGGTCTTGGAGGCCATAAACTTGACCGGACTTCGCCTACCCCACTGAGATATCCAGTCCAAGTCTGGGTTAATGAACAATGAGAGGAGGAGGTGGTGGTGCAGGTCACCATACACAAAATCATATTTCTTTCCAGAATATGGAGGCATGTACGAGAGTTTTGTGCTGCGTCCTAACCACCGCAAGCCTCTGCCAGAGTTCGAATCCTACCCGTGGTGTATATACATACCTAAAAGAATGAAGTTCTGTTAATTCTATTAGGTTTCTCTTCGAGGATGAATTACTGGTAGAATCTCAATTTGCTCACCCCAGAATGAAAGATATTCAAAGCCAAATATCTAAAAAACCTGGTCAGGTTAGGTTAGGTGGTGTCTGGTAAAGGCTCTTTGGATTATAAAATCTAGTTTGGTTGGCCGAAGTCAATGTTCTCATCATCCATTAAGGGCTAAAGTCTCCCCCACTGTTCTGCTGGTATTATGTCGCCAGTGGCCATTGAAATCACAAATATTTTGAGGATAAAACGAATGGGGAAACGTGAGTTATATGCATCCAGGTACGAGATATATCTTGTGTTCATCTCAAACATGTTAAGCGGACTGATATCTGATGTAAACTTTACCACTTAACATCCTGAGGATCGAACCCCAGTCCATCTGTGTATGGCAGCCAGGCAGCCTTAGTGGTAATGAGTTTACATTTTCTTGTGTGGTGGTCTCCCTCTCCACCAATGTTGATGATGTCCAATAAGTTTTCGTCTGTGGTGGAGTGGTGGCAGACCTGCATGTTTGGCCAGAATCGTGTTCTCTGGTCCCTTTCCACATTCCGAGGCCTTCTGGCACGCAAGGCCGAGTCATGCGGGGTCAGGAGGCTTTTAGCCAGGCCAGAATATAAGAATGAATTGCTCTTCTCTGAGAAGAATGGTCGCGGTTATGAAGCTGGGAACTGGGGAGGATTAAATTTGTCCCTGGGACGTTGAGTTACTTTTACTTTTCAACGTTATGCAGATACGTGTGTGTGTGTGTGTGTGTGTGTGTGTGTGTGTGTGTGTGTGTGTGTTTCTCATTATCCTCTTTGTCATCTTCCCCTACGTTTATTTCTTTTCCACCTTTTCTTTCATCTTCATTTTCCTCAAGTTATTCCCGTGTCTGACCTTCCTCCTTCACCATCCTTATTTTCCCTCGCCTTCATTCCTTCTCCTCCCTTCCTACCACATCTTTCTCCAACCCTCCTCGCCCACCTCATCTCTCCTGACCTCCTCCTCCTCCTGATCCTTCTGCCTCACGTCTTCCCACACCTTTACCTTCTCTCACTAACTTCATGTTCCCTCACCACCTGACCTTGTCTTCCTCCTCCTCCTCCTCCTGCGCCTCTTCCCCCTTTCTATCCCTTTGCTCCCCTCCTCCTCCCACTCGGTTAACCCAAACTCCCACCGTCACCTTCACCCCTGGGAGGTGGAGGGGGAGTGTCTGACCACGGTAAAAGGTCCAGGTTAATGAGACTCGAGACGATGTTTGGCCGTGAGAGGCCCACTCAGTACCACCCACCAGCCGGAGGTAACAGGGCTCTCCGCCTTATTCCTCTTCCTCTCTGAGGCTTTGCATTTCTTCTAGTGTAAGTAAATGTATGAATTTTAGTGTCTCTTTGCACGTATATATATATATATATATATATATATATATATATATATATATATATGTAAGTATGTAT
>JAUTXX010513318.1:0-11812 GCA_032273605.1 Panulirus laevicauda | reverse complement strand
ACTAAGCTAAGGGGATAAGGTGGGACAGGCCATCTAAAAGCATGGGCCTGTGGCATGATAAGGCTTGGAAAATCTTCAACAACAAGAGGTAAGCATAGGAAGAGAGCAATTATTTACAAAAAATATCTGTTAGTCCAATTTACTTTAAATAATTAAAAAAATTATGATTCAATACATACATATACAACTGATAATAAAATCAACAGAAAAGCTACCCAAGTCAATAGGTTTGAAACATTCCCTATTTGTACATGACATACAAAGATTTCACTTCTATAAATGCTCAGTCAAACAAAAGCAACTCATCCAGTTACATTTGCATATTCCAACAAAACAACTTGATTGTTTCCTTAAGCCTCAAAGGGACCTCTCGGCATATGCAATAGTTACATTCATGAAAATGGTTGCATAAATCAAATAATGCAAGTAATGAAGATTAAGGGTTTCATTTTTAGCAAGATAGTGCCCAATATTATATCAGTGAAAAACTATAGTATGCATGTACCAGAAAATATAAACTACTACAATACACATACTGTACAATGTATTATATCAATAAAAACAGAAAATAACAAACTTAACTCCAACACTTAAGTTTACTACTGTTCCTGAATTGTTTGCTGGTGCTGATGGAGAGAGGAGGTGAGTGAAGGAGTTACTGGGGAAAGGGGTCATCTGGGTCAGATAATGTAGTTGTGGAGGGTGGTAGTGATGGTAAAGTGAGTTCAGCTACTGCGACACTACATGCTGGTGGCTGGTCCTCCTTACGAGTGCCTAGTTTCTTCAAAAAGAAATCTAGTGTTCTGTTTACCCTTCACTATCTTCTCACATTGATTTCTTTGTAACCCCTGAAATCAGCTAGGACATTTCAGGCCACCTTTGAACACCATTCTTTGTCTGGGTCATCCTCATCAAATATGGCAAGTGCAAGGTCAGTGTGGTGCAGTGCTTCAGCTAACCTCTTACTAGTGAGAGATCACATTTGCATTTGGTGTTCGATCCATGTGCTAAACATTCATTCCATTCTCTCCAGTTGAACCTTAGGAATACAAAGTCTTCGATGAATTGATTAATGTTCCACTCTTGGCACTCTACTTGATCTCTACACTACCACAAATAATCAATAAAGTAAATTCATGAAGTCCAAAGTCACACATGATATCCGCTGTTCACTCACCTTTTTCATAATATTTGAGCATATCCATCTTAACCTCAATGGTGACAGCCTTGTGCTTTTTAGCACCACTGGTACCAGAAAACCTTAAAAGATGTTTTCATGACATGATGCAAGGGGCAAATCAAATGCAATATACAGTATAGTGCAAAACAAAATACTGCAGCACTCCATGACTACAGACCCAATCTGTGTCATGCTTACATGAACTTCTTGCACAGCAATGGCAATGCCACACCAACACACTGTCAGCCCAGTGATGATTACGTTATTCCAAACTTCAGCTCGCATAAATCAAAAAAAGGAGTAAATGGACTACGCTCATTATTCTATAAGTCACATAAATCAAATACACATAAATCAAAAGGTTCTTGTACACCATGAGGGGAATTTTCCAAAACTGCTGACCATCTTCAAAAGTAGCTCCAAGTACCCATAACCACACTTTGCCAGAGGAAAAGAGAGAAAAAGATAGGTGCATAATTTCTCCAAACTACTCTTGGTCAGTTGTATAAACAAACACCACTAGGACTGACATCTGTTCTCCTAACACACCACAAACTTAATGTCTCATATCAACAGCCAACTTTAGGTAATCTCTAGGATATGTAGTACATTTACTTTTTGGATAATCCTCGTAGATGACCCTCAACCTGGAGTACAGTACAGCATGCTGTTACAATGCTCCACCTACATTCTTTTGTTGTTATTTCCATGAAACCACAAATCAAAAGTACCATAATGAAATTATGTTCTAAAACCATTTACCTGGATTCATATTCATCATTTTTCAATTAGATGATGAACATGAAAAGTGATCCATGTGCCAATATTGAATAATACTCCTTGATGTCTTATACATTACTTTCAAAAAATGCCTTTCACCTTCAAGTTATACATTTACACAAAAAAGGAAGCTCCACACCTGAGTGAGCTTTTCAACTCTACAATACTCTTTGTTTTTTGGTGAGAACAATACAATCTCCTCTTCTTATTTTTAAATGAGAACAACTCAGAAGTAGAATTCTTCATGATACGAGGTCTGCAGAGACGTGAATTTACCAAGTCATCAAATGTCATCAAATGTCAGTAGTATGAATATGTATACAATGGTTATTGTGAATATAAACTGCGCATAAAAAGATTCCGAGAGCAATGCATGGATCAGTCGCATACATGACTACAACATGACTGGTCAAACAGAAAGTTGAAGAAGAGAGACCAAACTCACTGCTTTAATAAAACTACTCATTAACAACAAAGAACCTTATACACTTCAGCAGAAAAATTTCAGTTTTCACATAGTACTCAGCATGTCAACTATGATTATCCTACAAACAATAAATTCTGCTCATATGCAAGTGTTATGATAATACATGGTGCCTCTATCGGTCTCCAAATACCTTTACACAAATCAGACTGTATCAATATCAAGGAAATTAGGGTAACTGCATGCATTATACACACACTGCCCTGTTATGTTTTACTGCTGGAATTTGGTTTTTTGAAAATACTGTATGTAAAGAAGTTTCTTTAGTATTATTCTAAATGAAAGAAGGTACAAGCCTCCCCCACTATGCAAAAATAATACGTTCCAAGAAAAATGCATGTACATCACTCTGCAGTGTACCTACTAGTATCTGAGAAACGTAAAGGTACATTCCCAATATTGACCACTCCCTCTTTTCACTCCAGCCACAAACAAAAAGCATATAAACTAATTTTCTGGAAATAATTTTCATTTCAATCCCCTACATGGTTCATACTTGAGCTTCAAAGCATTTGTTTCTGAATATTATCTTCTACCACGGTAGCCAGTATCTTTTCATTTCCCAACTTTTGTTGAATTCCTTGCATCCAGTGAGAGTGACTGACCAACAATATTTTTTCTTTGCATTCTTAGTTGTAGACTACACATGCTAGATTCTGAGGGATAGCAAACTTGTTAGTCAGCCATTTGGTGATTTCAGGTTTGTCTTCAATGTCAACATTACCTTTAATCTCTTCATAGGGGTTGCAATGATGCAAGGAAATAATCCAGAAAGTAAAATTGTGAGAATGGAGCTTTAGACTGGATCTATATTTGCAGAACACTTAGTGATTTTCTGCTGTGGCCAGTGACATGGTTTGACTTAAATTTTTCTTTTGTGTTAAGGCCCAAAAAGATATCATAATTACATTTTTTTCCATACCTGATTGCAAGATAGTGCCAGGAACACAAAGAAAGGGTGCATTCTAGGGTTTCCCCCAGCTGCTTCACATGTCCTGGTTCAGTACATTGACAGCTCATCAACCCTTGTATACCATATCATTCCAACTGATTCTAATCAGTGTTCACCCCATCCTTCCACCTCTAATTTCGTCTCCCTCTTCTCCTTGTCCCCCCTGCTTCTGACACATATATCCTCTCTGTCAGCCACTCCTCACTCATTTTCAAAAAATGTCCAAACCATTTCAGGTCACAATCTTCAGCTCTCTCTACAACTTTCATTTTATTACCACACCTCTCTCTTACCCTTTTATTACTTAATCAAATTTACATGTTGAGTACCATCATTTTTGATAATGTTCCCTATTTCCTATCTTAATTAGGCAGCAGCAGGAATAAACAAAACAGCATCCTCATTTACTAACACCTACACTTTAGTTGTCAAGCATATTGCACCAAATCCATAAACCACCATCCTCAGCCAGGCCCAATGCATCTATTTCATAGTCTCCGGTTTCCCTTCACCACTTCATATGCCCTGGTTCAGCCTACCTATTGACACCTTACATAAATTGGAACAGAACAATTTCAGTTATGTTACAAGAATATCATCATTATGAAAAACTCTTACGTTAAAGTCAGTGCCATAGCTGTGATAATTACATATTCAATGCTGTAGTTGTGATAGTGAATTATTCAATAATGTAGTTCTGATAATGGTGTATTCAAGACTAGTCGCAATAATGATGTATTCAATGCCATAGTTACAAAACTGACTTAAGGGTATTACTTCCCCTCCATTATCATCACAATTACAGCACTTATTCCAGCTTGATATTTTCTCATAATGATATTTTCTTAAGAAACTTCAAAAAGGATTGCTCAATACCCAAAAAGTGTCCGTTAATACTAACTGTGTGTGTATCACATTTGCTAATCTCTGATACAGAAGAAAAATATGAGTTAAACAAAGTCACTAGCCACAGCACAAAAATGCCAAGTAATTACTGTAGCTAATTTCAGTTCATTTTTCAACAAAACACTAACATTTCTAAGTATCATATACAACACACACATGCACTCTGAATACAATAACATATCAACACAAAAGCAACAAATAACCTAAAAGCTCTCAGAACACTGACTGGTACCAGATCTGGACAAGATAAAAAATCTTTTATTATCCACTAAAAACAATTCATCCACTCCAACCTACACTATGCCTCATCTACTTGATCAACCTTTTCAAAAACAAACATAAGAGAGCTGGAAACCTCACAAACAGAGGACTCAAAACAATCAATGGCTACCTAACTACTATAAATACTCAACACCTACACCACAAAACAAAACTCCTCCCAATAAATTCCTATTTCACATCTCAAAATGCTCAGCACTCAGTTCTTTGCAATAGCATTACACTCTTCCCATCCAAACTACTCCATGACTAACTATCAATACCCTGCTTCATACTTCAGCAACATATACTCAAAGATCTCCCTCACTCTAAAAAACACAACACTGAAAAAACATAAACACATCACAGTGACACGAGAACTATACAGCTGCTCTCCTGTCTTGAACACCACCCCACCAGTCATTCATCCAACTGAAACCACACATCCCAGATATGTATGGGTCAAACTTTCTATGTTCTGGACATCACCCACCCCTTCAACAACACAAACACCATACTCAACACATCTCAAAACCCTTCATGCCCAAGATGCAACTATCACTATGAAGACAGAGTGCTCAGATCCCTTGCAATCACACCATGTAGACAGACACACATCACTAAACTTCATGACCTGTGGTCTTGCACAGTGGACATGGACAGCTTCCTGAGCACTGCAAGGTTCCCACAGAAGAGGAAAGGGGCTCCTGAAGCAGGATGGTAGGTAAATATATTTTGCACATGACTTTCTATTAACATCAAATCCAGTTCATATGCTCTACTATAGAATATATTTCTGTACTCTTATTCATAATGAAAGACTGGCACCATAAAATGCCTGATACTTTTGTTTATCAAAAATAACATTTCTATATAATTTTGTTTGAAAATATATTACAAATGTCAACAAAATACCATCTTCCAAATACCTGAGTTGAGGCAAAAATAAACATGATTTCAATTCATGGGCTTCCATGGTGAAGTGGTTAGCATTTTCTAAACTATAATATAACTTGGTCTGAATTTGCTGCTGCAAATATTAGCATAATTTGAGTTACCTATTACAGGATAAGGGCCAATCAATATATTTTTCAGCTTCCCCATCATTACTCTGTTTTACAAAGCCAACAGAAAACACACACACACACACACACACACACATCATAATGGCTTAAGAAAAAAAAGAAGCACAAAATTCAGGTTTCACAGACAGATGGTCTGTTCTTACAGTAAGTACTGTAACTGAAAATTACATGTTAGCTATACCTTGTGCACTATCATGCTTTCAAAATGTATTAGTCATTTTTCCAAAATATACCTTTTCAGAAACATTTTGCTGCTGCTGATAAGAGGGTAAGAAATAATTCTGAACCTTGGATGTAAAACCCTCTTTTGAAGGGATTTCTGATCCATATCTTGAAGCAAAACATTTCAACAGGAGATCCAAAATCTACTAAAAAAATATACCTTAACACTTTCAGGGGTATAAATGTCAACTGCTTCTTATATAGCAGGGTACCATTATTTTCAATCTACACACATAATACCCATTCACAAGTTGAATTCCAAGTGGAATGTAGGCTCTGTTGGTTGGCCAAAAATGACAACCTAAACAAAAGATGAATCACAGGAGTTAACTGGAAGCATCAGAAACATGCTAGTAACCACAGTGAATGGTCATGCACCTTCCCTTGATATCTACTGTGTCTGTGACACCTAATGCCTCATCCACACTGCCCACTGCTGCAACCCCACCACCACTACTGTGGACTGACCAGTCCAGTATGTAATTTGTTTTTCTTACACTAAGTTTACTTAACTCGTAGTTCATAAGAAAAACAATGGTTTTAAGTTTTTGTAAACTTAATCACATCAGTAAAAAAAAGTTACAATAATTCAGCTCACTCAGAACTGGTTAATCCAATAAACAAAGCAATTTCCTCAACTAGAAATGGCTGTCAAATAATTTTCCTGCTTATGCGCACTGGGGGAGGCCAAAAATTCAATTGTGCACCAAAAGGGTTAAAAGAAGGTTATTCACTGAGATGTTTAGCAGAAGCCATAAACAATAAAAAGAAACTCCCCTTCACCTTTACATCTAATCTTTCTTTCTTTCTTTCACTGCTTACATACCATAGCAAAAACTCACTGACCTGTTTTCTGTGTGTATTATGTTATTACTCGTCAGGGGCATTACACTCCTTTCAGATTCTGACATATTTTTAAGATGATGAACATAAGGACTTGTGGAATGGAGTGATCCTCAAACACTTTCTATAGAAGGTCACACAGCTGCTTCCCAAAGTGTGACTCCACTATCTATCATTGGTGAATCCTCCAACTGAAATCTGTGGAAGCATCCCTGCTCTCCCTTGAAAAAGAAGCATATCAACCAGAAAATCAAAGGTCATAGGTGGCATAAGTTCCCTAGAACACCTAAGTTTACAAATAAACAGGTATACAATATCATATATCAAACTTTACACATCTGAAAAAAGACTAAATACACCAACCAGCTTTAAATACAGGAAGGGTGCTTTGTATATAGATGGAATATCTATCTTTACATTTTACCAAAATACTTGAAAGCCTGTCAACCCTACTGATTGGAAACTTTTGAACTTACAACTTAAAATCACATTTCATAACCAAACAGGTACAACACTGCATGAGTAAATTTTAAGTTGTCAACCCTTACTTATTAGAAAACCTAGATTAAAAATATTTCTCAATCAACCACAGTGCCATGAGAAAGATTTGAATGTATCTAGTATTCAATTCTAAGACATAAAATAATTAACAAGGGATAAAGAAATGCAAAATACCAAAGGAGTATTAAAAAAAAATTTCATAAGTAACACATGCAGCAGCTTGATACTCACTTCTTTTTTTTTCACAGCTAGTGAATATCAGCATCAACAACACTATCCTATAAAACAGGAAAACTTCTCAGTCAGTATCAATAAAGTATCAGCTTTTCTTTGTGAACACTATGTAAAAATATCAGAAAAGTAAATTCTAACAGAATAAACAGACCGGTTAGTCACTAATTCTTTAAATACAAAATATTTCTGGAGGTATACTGATGTTCCACGAGTTACATGTATATCAACCCACAAATAATTTCTTTTATACTTTATCACAAAACTTTCAGCAACTAGTTAACTGTACTGAAGACAAGCCTGGAAATAAGCACTTATCTGAGCATCAGCTTTTTCCAGCCAACTGAGCTCACACTGAAGCTAATTTGTGATAATAGGGCAAAAGTATAGAATCTTAGAATTCACATCAAGATTCAAACTCATCATCCATTGATTTCATCTATTACAAAACTCTTCCTAAAATCACTGACTGAATATGTGTCATATCTTACGAAGGAGTTTATTTACACATCATTCAAAATGGATCAGAATACAATAAACTGTGGTAAACACATCAAATTCCATAAAGACTGCCAGACTGCCAATGAACCAAATACAGACACAAAGGACTCAGCCCATGTGAAGTTATGCTGTGAGTGAAAGGTCTCCTTTGGCATGGTTGCATCATCATCAATGGACGGAAAGAAGGATAATCTCACTGAGGAATTTCTCACTCCAAAGAAGTTGTCATTCCCTTGCTTTCGATTACAGCACAGGAGCCCCATACAAGGGTTAATCAGTATAAGTAATTAAGGGTGTGTTACTTTGTTTTCACATACAGCATACAAAGATATGAATTCTGTTTCCACACACACTTCTACAAAGACTGCCAATAAACCACACATTACATACAAAGCTAGACGTTTTCTTTTCCATGTCTGGTAAAATTCTGCAAATGTCTATGACCCATACATTAACTTAAACATCCTGAAACCCGGTCTTAATTTCAAACAGTTAATTAGAGTTGCATTATGATGTTGGATGAAGAATATTGTCATTATGTCAAACTTGATCACATCAAAGGTGTTTTTTGGATATATTAGTTTTCAAAGCACAGTCTTCACCTAAATGATCTTATGCCTTCAATAACATTTGTCCAATTTTGTGGTTGCTCCATTACTACTGATTCAGACAATTCTATATTTGTAATATGGTTATTTGCTTGCTCTCTTTCATATCAAAATGTTCTTTACATATCTACATTCTTCTGTTCCACAAAATCAACTTCACATCCAAAACATATACTTCTTTACCATATTTCATTCACACATTTACTTATACAAGTCCTTAACTTATCCACAGGTTCTGATACTATACAGTGTACAGAAATCTTGCCTTTATGAAACCATGTTTGAATAAATCTTATCAAAACAATTTTGTTACTTGATCTACCTCATGCAACTAGGTATGGTAGTAAAACTAAACTGCCACTGATATTCGATAATTACATGTACTTTTTTAAGTTTTGCTCACAGTTTGGCATGAATCTACACTTTCTCTGAGGTTCACAATGTTTCAACTGGTCTTAATCAACGATGAATGAGTTTTGCATAATTCTATTCTTGCTCTAATATACACAATATCTTAAATACTGTGATGCATTCATCGACAGCATATCTGTACAAAAATATAAATTTCTACCTGAATCCATTTGCCATTTATCTTAAAATAGTGTTTGCAGATTTCAAAACATTTGGTTTCTTCAGCATAATCTTTCTAGGTCATGTATTTGATTTCTAGGAAGTCAAAATGGATACCATATACATAAACATAACATAATATCTAAGTCCTGATCTCTCAATAACATTTCCTTGGAAATTTTTTGTTTGTAATAACATAGGAATTCTCCAAGTTATCAAAAATCATGAACTCCTCTACTCATAACATTATCACACACCTCTCATATGTTTTCATGGTTTCCCATTCCTTTCTAAGGGCATGTCCATTCACTGTCTCATTCATGTTGGAAGTCACTCCTACGCCTGACAGAACAGATGATTTTTTGTCGTCTAATCAAACCTTCTAACGTTTTCATACCTAAAAGAGTCATATAGTAATCTGTACATGAAACTAAACACAAGTATTAAACAGAATTATCTTAATCATGCCAGAACATACACCGCACAATAAATTTACCTTTGCATCAGAAATTATCATAAAAGCATGAAGTATTTGGATTTGCCGAAATTTTGGTTCTCACAGCATTCCAAAGTATTACAGATTAAGAACATAAATCTATCAGCTCTTATAGATGGAAAAGATAAACCTCTAAAATCCAGCATCCCAAAACAGTTCCACCCAAAAACAAGTATATAGCTTGTGGATATATTATCTAAAATCAACTACAGTAAATTCGTGTAAAAAAAAAAAGGAAAGTGTTACCAGCCATCTTCCACCTTCAGAAGTCCTTTGTTTTCCACCTAAGTGACCCTAGACAATTCACATATCACCTCTCCTTCACCTTTGCCAATGTAAGCAAATACCAATCACCCCTATGCATTTCACTCTGGAGTGGAACAAGAAAGATAATTCAGTAGGTAAATAAAGAATACACTCTGTTCTTTATTTCAAACTCTTACATTTGTACAATATATGCTATATACAAGAGACACCATGTAAAAACGGTCTTCCCTTGTTTTCCATTACATCGCTTCATTGGTGAGTCACCTTCCATAGCACCTTCAGATGCAGATGCATAAGCAATGACTTTTTATTTAGTCTTTCATGTCAAGTATTGTTCCCACTGTGGATGCAACAAGGCCTAACATGAAATTTTAATAATTTAAGTTTTCCAGCCTTTTTAAACAATCCTAACACTTCCAATTTTACTTCACAAGTAAATGGCTTACTGCTTCTCTCAGCATCTTTACTATCAGTTAAGACTCTTTCCAGTTATCTAGACATTGTTACTGAAGTTATCATGATGAAAAGCCTGTATGGTAAACTTTGCCAATGAAAAATCGGAGAATGATCACCGAATGCTGCGCTGGAACACGCCAAACTAGAAAATTTACTCATTTCATCTTAATATTATGCTTTCCCATATCCTCTGTATAATGACTTAGTCTACCAGTAAAACAGCAAACGTAGGCACCTCCTCACACACCACCTCTGTGGTATATATGAATGGAGAAAGACTGGAGGAAGTGAAGTGTTTTAGATACCTGAGAGGGGACATGGCAGCAAATGGAACCAAGGAAGTGGAAGTCTTTCATGGAGTAGGTGAGGAGGAGAAGTTCTGGGAGTACTGAAGAATGTGTGGAAAGAGAAAATGCTATATGGAGGGCAAAATTGAATGTCTGAGGGAACAGTACTTCCAATAATATAATATGATGTGGGGGTTGGCTGTAGACGAGGCTGTGCAAAGGAGGGTGGATGTGTTTGAAATGAAAAGTTTGAGAACATTATGTGGTGTGAGGTGGTTTGATCGAGTGAATAATGAAAGGGTAAGAGAGAAGTGTGGTAATAAAAAGAGTATGTCTGAGAGATCTGAAGTGTGTGCACTGAAATGTTTTGGATATATAGAAACAATAAGTGAGGCAAGGCTGACAAAGAGAATATACATATGTGTCAGAAGTGAAAGGACCAACGAGAACCGGAGACCAAACTGGAGATGGAAGGATGGGGTCAACATGCCGTCAATGTACTGAACCAGGGAATGTGAAACATACAGGGTAAACCATGGATAAGTCTGTGGGGCCTGGATGTGGATAGTGAGCTGTGGTTTCAGTTTATTACACATGACAGCTTAAGTATGGATGTAAACAGATGTGGCCTATCTCCATCTGTTTCCTGGTGGTACCTCACTGATACAGGGGGTGGTGATACTGTTTCCTGTGGGGAAGGGCAGTGCCAGGAATGAATGAAGGTGAGCAAGTATGAATATGTACCTTTTTATGTTAGCTGAGAAAACATGGACAGCTGAGGCCCTAATCAAGACCATCCCATTGATGCTAAGTATCTATTATTCATTTATTATACTTATTCGCTGTTTCCCGCATCAGTGAGGTAGCATAAGGAAACAGACAAAGAATGGTCCAAACACTCATATACACATATATATACATAAATGCCCATACACTCGCATATACATACATATACATAATGCTATGCATATATACATTTTTTTTTCATACATATTCGCCATTTCCCATGTTAGCAAGGTAGCATTAAGAACAGAGGACTGAGCCTAAGAAGGAAAATCCTCACTTGGCCCCCTTCTCTGTTACTTCTTTTGGAAAAGTAAAAACTAGAGGGGAGGATTTCCAGCCCCCCTCTCTTTCCCCTTTTAGTCGCCTTTTACAACACACAGGGAATACATGGGAAGTATA
>JAUTXX010513307.1:0-11813 GCA_032273605.1 Panulirus laevicauda | reverse complement strand
GAGAGAGAGAGAGAGAGAGAGAGAGAGAGAGAGAGAGAGATAGAGAGAGACCTGTTGGTATGAATCCCATCAGGACAGGGCGAGTCTGCGTAGAGAGTCCTGAGTGGGACTTGAGAGAGGGGACCTGGGTTGCCCGTCAGTCATGTGTTGTTTCAAGTGAAGACAATAGCTGGGCCTGGCGAGCGGTGCGTGATGAGCCGCGCAGGATCTATGGCCTACGCCGGACCTCAGAGTGCTTCTGCCTGTCTCACCTCTCGCGGGGCCTCGTGGAGTATGGGAGGAAAAGGTTGGAGGGCTCTAGGTGGAAGTAAGACTTCAGGAGAGGTAAAAGATGTCTGGACCGGGTGTTTGCTTCGGAAAGAAAAATATGGTATCATAGATACTTAGAAAAACAGTGAATTGTTTGAGGCATTTCTTGACGAAAACATATTAGTTCTAGCTACAGACGAGGATATGGAAGGTGGAGGAAAGCTTGGTACAAATGATCATCGACAAATTACTTTCGAGGTAACTGTCAGCACTGCGCGTGATGTTGGTCAACACGAAAATAGCGAAAAACTATCAGATGTTAGACCTGCAGAGTCTAACGGGCAGATCCGGGACAAATATCTGGTGAAGCCTTCGAGGTTTTTCTACCTCCCACAACCTGGGCTGAACCCAGGCTGCTGGGTTGGATGGTTAGTCAATAAAGGTGTCAAACAGAAGCCATAGCCTTACAGGCCTGCGTATCCTTCATAGCCTGATTGATCCAGTACACCTTGAAGATAACTATCAAGGGCACTCTTAAGCCTCACCAGTACGCGTCCCATGGTGTCGCTGATGAATATAGGCAAGCTGCTGAACGGTCTATGGCACCAGATGTTCAGTATGTTTGCACTTTTCTTGCTGATCGAAGCTTTGGATTTCAGAGTTAATATTTTACAGTGTCTTCCATGCCTGTCGTGTCAGGAGGAAGATATGTATATCCAAGTGACTTCCAAAGGTTTTCCAAGTATAGACCATGATATACCTCTCCCGCATGCGCTACAGGGAGTACGCCCAACATTTAAGTTAATTGACCACATATTAATATGGGCCGTGAAAGATCTCTGAACACTCTAATTCTGCAAGTTTTATTTTGTAGATGATGATAGAATACAGCCATATTCTGTTCGTTAAGGAATTAAAGCCTTGAGAAGTATCACCAATGGTTTTCTTGTCTTGAAAGTCGGCAAGATCCATCCCACCATCCTTTTGGAAGAGGCAACTGTTGTTTTGTTGTGTTCGCTGAAGGTTAGACCGTTAAACGTTATTACTCCAAGGTCATTCACATAATTAATCTGGTTTGTAAATGTGTCTGTCCGATATTCTGGTTTGTTTTTTGATATCTTTAATCTCTCTCTATCGGAGGAGGTTAAACTTATCCATGTTGAAACTCATTTGCTTTCGATGGCCCAATAGAGGACTTCATTTATGTCTCTTTGTAGTCCTTTACCGTTCTGTAGTGACGTCATTTTCTTACTTATTCTAGTATCATCTACAAAAGATATGAAACTGACTCGTGCTCGCGTCAATGTAAGGTATAAAAGTGAGGTACAGGAAGGGTTGAAGTACGGTTTCTTAGAGGCATTTGAGAAACATGTTGAACTATGTGCTGCCATCTATCAATCTAAAAGGTCTATATCCTCTCCCATTTTTTTTTAAATGTCATAAGCATCTTGTTTGTTCTCCAGAGCTTCAACATGCTCATCATAGGTTATGTAGATTGTTTAATTCCTTTCATTCAATTAGTTTGCTTTGCAAGAGTCTCTCCAAGATTTCAGTTTTACGCTCTTTTTATTCAGTTACACCACTATGGAAGGTGAATGGAAAATTGCTCAATGCTAAGTAAGGCATAAGTGCTAATAGAGCAGGAGTTGGGAGGATGTTCCCGTTGATGGATGATGTGCCTCAAGGATGTGTGGTTGTGTAATCTGTTCATATACGGGTTGCTGAGGGGAATTAGATGCTAGGAACTGGGATCGAGGAGTAGGTCTGCGTTGTGCTGGGGAAGTTTCTATTTGCAGATGACACAGCTCTAGTAGCAGACTCCAGAGAGAAGAGCAAGAGGTATCGGAGGCCCGATCTTTCAGGAGGGTGAGAGGCATCAATGAGATAAAATAAATTGGATTAGTGTGATGTACGAGGGGGTGGGACGTGAAGAAACTTGGCATAACCATGGTTATATGAAGCTGTCAAGGTATGCGGTATAGTGTGTGTGGAGCTTGGCTGTGGATGGCGTGATCCAATATTACCCATGGCTGTTGGGTTGTCCCATCGGTCAGCAACTAGGTGAAATGGGATCTTCTGGTCATAGAATACGTAATCAGAGATGGATACCTTTTAAAGCAGTCGGTAGTGTGTTGGTCTGAGTCACTGGTTATCATTCTAGTGATCCCGCTTTCGATCTTAGGGTGTGTAGTAGTGAATGGTGTACATCAAGATCACGCGTTACTTACTACATACAGTAGATTTTTTGTCGAATATCACTAGAATGCCTTGTGTTGATTCAGACCGAGACCCCCCCCCGCCACGGGCGCTGTAAGAAGAGGAAGACGAAGGTTTATAGATGCCAGAGTGACAATGATACCAAAACCAGGAATAAAAGCAATAAAGCCAAAGACCTACAGCCCCATATCCCTCCTGGAAATCCCAGGGAAACTTTTTAAAAGAATTATAAGCCTTAGGTTAAGAGAACACCCTGAAAGCAGCAACCTCTATACTTCTAACTGATCAGTACGGTTTCCGGAGGGACAAAAGCCCCAGCTCAGCAATCGCGAGTGCGGCAGAAGAAAAAAAATCGGCATTTCCAGAGAGCAAGGAATGAATTGTATATATAAGCAAAGCCTATGACAAAGTGCGGACAAACGACCTGAAATTATAAATCTCAGAAAGACTAGCTTACTGTGTAACTTTCTATACCAACGCACCTCAAATCATCAACTCTGCAACGTCACTCATTCCCTCTACTAAGCGGGTTCCCCCAGGGCAGCGTCCTATCACTATCACTATTCATAATTCACACAGCTGACGTTTACCCACCAGAAGGTGCAATGAGAATGGGCATCATCTATGCCAATGACGCCAATCAGAAAGTAGTCTCGAAGAGTCGATCCCAGTGACTTTACTTGTTTAGTGCGTCAGGAGCAACCGGACTTAACAGATTCGAAAATGACTAGAATATAAAAACAAGACATGAACGAATTTACTATAGTGACGCTCGGAAGAATAAAATCCAACGATACAACCATTGGAGGTAACAAGATACAACCCCCCCCCCCCAAAGAGGAGCTGCAGAATCCTGGGTTACACTATAACATCAAGTGCTTTGATATGATACATCATATTAACAGGAGATATGCACCAGGAAAAGCTGCTTGCCTTGACCAGTCTGTACAGAGTCTGGCACATTCTAGAGAAGTCATGCTACATGTCCAGTTATATTTTTCTGATTTTCTAGAAATGTGGTGATTTTCTCATTACTTTTTATTTTTGCATCGTTTTACTTAGATATGTCGTAAGGCTAATTGGGTTGTGTTGTAAAGGCACATTATCATCTTTCTTATACATATGGGTGACATTTGCCAATTTCCAGTCTTAAGTTACCTTTCCTTCCCTTATTTATTTGTTAAATATTTTGCTTATGGGAAACATAAATTGTCGTCTGGCCTTCAAGAAACCTGGGGTTAGGTAGAGAGAAAGAACCAGTCAATTTGTTCGAGTTAATTTGGTCTTGAAGTATTTAAGTGCCTCATAATTCTTAATCTACATTTTCTTTAATTATTGTCATTAGTCTCCCGAAACATTTTCTGTGTATGCATTATTTCTCCTCGACTGTATATTACAGAGTTGAAGGGTTTCCTTAGTGTGAGGCCATATCTTTTCATCATCTGTCACTTTACCATGTTCAGCTACTCGTGGTCCTGTTGTGTCTTTAAAATCATTTCTTTATCTGACATATTTGAAGAATTTTGGGGGGTTTTCAGCATTCATTATTTTTTCCTGTTTACGTTCACTTTTTTAATGATTATTTTTTTTTACATTCGCTTTGTATATTCAATAGATCGTGACGATCTTGTTTTTTAATAGGAATTTCTTATATATTTTTTCTCTTTTGGCGAATTTTGAGTTTACACTTGCTCTTCTTATAATTTTTGCTACGTTAATGCTATCAGTATTAAGTCATTTCCTTTTAGAAATACTCCACACATCTCTTCAACTGTAAGAACCTCAAGGCATTTTATGTGGTTACTGTTGCTGACTTCGCGTCTTATTTTCCCAGAGTTTGCTCGTCTGTATTCTTGGATCAAGAACTTTTATCAGTATCAGGTCTTGTATTTACCTCACGTATAATAACGTTACACTCGATAGTTGCCAGAGTCTCGCCCACCTCACAGGAGATGTTCAGAACTTTGTCGCTGGTGAGGAGAACGCCAATTATATCTGTCGCTGGTGAGGAGAACGTCAATTATATTTGTCGCCGGTAAGGAGAACGCCTATTATATTTGTCGCTGGTGAGGAGAAAGCCAATTATGTGTCACTGGTGAGAACGCCAATGTTCTGTCGCTGGTGAGGAGAACGCCAATTATATTTGTCGCTGGAGGAGAACGCCAATTATATCTGTCGCTGGTGAGGAGAACGCCAATTATATCTGTCGCTGGTGAGGAGAACGCCGATTATATCTGTCGCTGGTGAGGAGAACGCCAATTATATCTGTCGCTGGTGAGGAGAACGCCAATTATATTTCCGTCTCTCGCCAATACGTGAACTAACTGGTCAAGAAAAGTGTCTTTAAACAAGTTAATCAGTCTAATTCTCTTTTGACCTTCTGTGAACATGTTCCAGATTACATTTGGACTGTTAAAGACACGTATAACGATGATTACCATATTTTAAAGCAATTTATCGTCTTTTTCTTTTCTGTCTCTAAGGATGTCTGTATACATGACGCCAACGTGAGTTTTTCTTCGACTCGGTCGGCACCATCAACTTAAGGCAGAGTCACTTAACTGCACTTCGGCTGTTTTGAACGTGAGACAGACGATCTTTTCTGGAGAGAGAGAGAGAGAGAGAGAGAGAGAGAGAGAGAGAGAGACGAGGGACTTAACACACTTAAGGCGCGAGTTAAACGATCGCCTCGACACACACACACACACACACACCACTGTGACATATCCCACAAAAGAGGGTAAACAGTGTGTTGTCTGCCAGGGGCTGTACAGCTATCTCACCCCACCCCGACCCCACGTGCTGAAGTGCACATGACAGACGGGTAACGACCTACGCAGGCGCACTGAGGAATGGAAGATTTCCCCACGTCCACGCGTCCAGTGACATACATACATTACGTTGACAACGCCTCAAGCGATGAACAAAATTGATTCGTTTTTTATCGTTACAAAAAAAATTTCCTCCCCACATTTCATTACTCTCTTTAGAGCAATATCTCGCACGTAACTTCTGCTTCTTCTTCTTCTTCTTCTTCTTCTTCTTCTTCTTCTTCTTCTTCTTTTTCTTGCACGAGTGTTTCCAGACATGCCAACTTGTTGTGGAGCCCCGGAGTTAACATCTGTGGCTCCGAGATAAGAGAGAGGGAGAGGTGGTTGGGTGGCTCACCTCATTCATCAAGCACCAGATTAACTTCCACCCGCCACCACCACCCGGGACAAGCGTCCTGCTTGCCCACAACGCCACATCATAAATGATCCACTCCGCGCATGACGTCATAGTGCTATTAATGTAACGGTCTCTTTTTAAACGCGAGGCTTTTTTTTTTTTCTGAGGACTCAAAATTCTACACGTTCGAGAATGGATTTTAGTCTCAGCGTAATTGATATGACAGAGGATAGAGACACGATGCAGGATAGAATTGTTTAACTGAACATTTGTTTGAATTTCAAACTAACATATGCCGCTTCCTGAGGGTATATGCTACGAGCGGACTGGTGCAGACTAGGATGAGAAGGGGAAGTATGTGGTTAGAGGTACATCCATTGCTGAACACATGTATTCCTGCTATTGGCTGAACAGCGACCAAAGATAAGGACCTTTACTGAAGGATTGAAGGACAGAAAGAATCGCCTCAGCTTTTTAAAAAACACCGAGAGAAATCAAGAATGGAATGTTCTATGTTTGGTAAACGAACGATGTGAAAGCACTTTTAAGACAAAGTAATCACTGACGACCAACAACCAATTGAAACAAACAACAGGTTAACGACAACACGGGCTTGTAAAACATTACATTCAGTTTCGTACCCGCTGGATTGACGTGACATTTAACCTTGAAGAATTTATCAAATGCAGAATTTTTGTGTACCATCTGCTGTATATATACGTTTGATCCCTCAACCATGTGTAGGTGGCCAGTGTTCAGGGAAACCTGCCATCCGTCAACTATCAATTTGTGATGAAGTACAGGTTCAGCTGCCCTTGATCGTTAGTATTTGTCGATTTGATTGGTTGGTTATCTGGGCTTTGGACCTATCAACTATAAGGTTCTATTGGCCGTCAACGTCAAGTTACATCCTCCAACAGAAACATCTTTAACACTATGTACAGGTGTTAAGACTGATTCAACACCATGTACAGGTGTTAAGGCTGATTCAACACCATGTACAGGTGTTAAAGCTGATTCAACACTATGTACAGGTGTTAAAGCTGATTCTATGACCACAGATACTCTCACTGTGGATGTGATCCATGACTGTCGACTGCAATATTATGCTTCATATCAATACTGCACGAAGAGAGACGGTGAATTAGGAAAAAAAAAAAGATTATATATAACCGATTCCCGAAATGAAAACCTAATTCAAGTTTCATTGGTATTCAAATCAAAGGTTTAATGATGTATATACTTAGGTCCCGTGCTTAAAAGGGAGAACAAATTGATGTGAAAAACCTCTCGTTTTATTCGGTGCATCCTCGTAACTGATGTATTTCCTGAAGTTGTAGGTAATACTTCGTGAAGGTTGTAACTGCGGTGAAGGTATCCTCAGTAACTATCACGTACTCAGCAGTCATTGTTGAAAAATGTTTTTAGGAATTCCTCCGTACAAAAGCCCTTATGAACTTGAAATTTGGCCCTTTAGATATAATTGATTTTGGGCACAAGAGGATTCAATTAACAAATTTTTTAAAAATCAATGCGAAGCAGAAGTTTTCATGCAGTGTCCGTGGTACAAGTGTGGTCTATATTGATCCAGTCAATTTCTTAGATACTGTGTGGACAAGCATATAGTAGCAGTCCCATGTGACCTTAATCTTTGATCCCAGACATCTGCTTATCATCGTGACGTAGAACTTGAAATAACATATTCGTTGGGTTACGTTCATGCAACAAGTCATCAAGCATCATGTACACATACGTTTGGTAGCATTTCAGAAGACAAGCCCTTGTGATCTTAATATAAGACCCTCGACCTCGAAAACTGTAACAATTGTGACACATTACATGTAGAATCTATAGTACAATATGGGTCTAAATCTACTTACCCAGTAGTGAAATATCGCGTACATTAGATCGGGATGTACGTACATGAGGCACGGTAAAGCCGGCCACACCTCGTGAACCCAGCAACCTTGCCGGCTGGGGGGAGGAGAACCCTGCAGCACTGAAGTTGTATAAAGACGTGAGTGAACCACTGACCTTCAGACACTAGATGAAATAATGGACCGCAAACCTTGGTTCTCGTCACATGAATAATGGTCCATAGCGTCTCGGGTTATACAACTGTGGACGCATATTTGACGCGCCCACCACCACCTCCCTCCCTGTTCGGGTTTGTTGTCGTCGCCCATAGCCAACGAACAATAACACCGGCGAGTTATTCCGCCAACGTCCCATCCCTCGACCGCCACCACCACCCACAGGCTTACCTAACCGTACAGAGAGTAGCGTAGGAGACCCCAGCGTTGAGGCAGAGACACAAAACAGTATACGCGATGTTCTGACTGGGAGATCAAGACTAACAGTAATGGACATGACCTACGCTGGAAGAGGCGGGTATTTGGCCACGTTGGTGTGCTGCGTCACGCTCCTATTGGCTTACAAACCGCCTCTCGCTTCGCTACACATTTGTTGGGGACCAACATGGCAACATTTTTATCGTCCGCCAGGGTCGTAGGGAGCACTTAACATATCTCCAAGAATAGACGGGCTGAGCAGACTTTTGGCAGAGGCCTAATAGACTGTGTGTGTGTCTGTCTGTGTGGTATACCGTGCGATACGGCTGTGTGGTATACCGTGCGATACGGAACACCGTTGAGCCAAAGGGGATTCTGACGATGTTGTTAGAGACTCGCAAGATCTTAACGTGGCTCGGTCCTCTGTCTTTGGACTGCCCGTCCACCGTCCCTCTCCTCTCCCCTCCTCTCATTCTGAGGGAATCCTTCCTCGGCTTTATGTGATGCACGTCTCGTGTAATAGCATTGATGCACTATTGTCGGTAGTAGCAGTGGTGTTAGTGGTATTAGTAAGATAATCATGAGTGTTTGTGGAGATTAGAGATGCGTGTGGGGGTCTAGAGAGACAATGTGTGGGGAGAGGATGAGAATGGGAGAATGTATGTTTAAGAAATGAGTTTGGTGAGGTACGCAGTGTGAGAGGTGAAATTTAGTATTTGTAGGAAACAAAGGAATATAGTAGTAAGTATTTTAAGGACGTGAATAAGAGTGAGCAAGACAGTGGGTTTGGACAAGAGATGATTAATGTGAAGAATGTGAAGGGATACTTATGACCTAAGAGAAAATGGGAGAATGTTATGAAGGCAAGTAAACTGAAGTGTGTGTTCAGGTTTATCAGACGATGGAAATAAAATGTGGGTAAACAGCAACGAGGCTTGCAGAAGTACCTGGGTCTGAGCAGTGATGACGGAGTCGAGTATGTAACTATACATAGGACATGAGGAGGAGTTGTGACGGGGTAGAACGTTCACATTCTTAACATTGCACTTCATCACTTGTTCATGCCAACATGTACTTCTACTTACCATAAGAAGATGACCCCAGTATAAAACCCAGACCTTCCTCAAGGCTGAGAGTAATGGAGATGGTCATCGTGAACCTAACTTAACAGCCTGCTGGGGAAGACAGTGATAATCATATTCTTCTATTGTGAAGGGCATCGTTACGTTGCAGCCTCATGTGTACATCACTGATGCTAACTATATGAGGGACAGTTTTCAAATTACGTAATTATTCTGAGACCTATGATAAATGATTTAGTAGACCTGATAGCAGTCTCCAGCAAGAGTCATTGCCAGTGATAATGCTCTGGGATCAAGGGCCATTGTGGCCAGTCATATTCCAGTCGCAGGTTTACTGCCGCCGGACGCCGAGCGTGCATGCTGGCGTCTCCTGAAGCAACGTAAACCGACGTTATCATCCGGGAGTTTATTTTTGCTCGTTCGAGCGAGGTTACCGCCCTCGTACGATATGATCTATATGACGCGAGGCGACGCGTCGCTAGCATGATACTTGGCCAGGATGTGTGTCCTCTGCCTGGGAACACACACACACACACACACACACACACACACAATTTCAGTTGGTCTGTCAAGTGTATCTAGAAATATCTTCCACATGTATGGAGAAATGACATGAGCTAAGCTTATGTGGGTCAAGAGCCTTCAGTATTCTATGTGCTCTCCAGATATTGCGATGTTGTGCTGTTCCATCTCGGGGTAGAGGGGCCCCCTCCTCCGTGAAGACAATTTTGAGCCTCTCAGAACAAGGTGTTTGCATAGCCTCTATATGATCCTTATATAACTCTCACCTCCCAATATCTTTAGCCTGATTAGATCTCTTTAACTGACAATATATTGCTGATGAATCTATTTAGGAGTCTTGGATTGTGTCTTGCCTAGTCCACTAAAAGGCTTTCAAAGTTTCTCTTTTTTTCCTTATTTTCTATCTATTATATTTAGTTCTTGCTGGCTTGTACCATATCATTGCTGGCTGGCTTGAGTGTCACCTTCGTCTTCACAGCACACCACGACGCTGCTTTGCTTTGTGATGACTTTGTTAAGCCCCACTTCCCTCTTCCTCGACCGTCCCTCACTGTTCGGGGCTAAAAGTACCCATGTTCGTACCCCTTGACTGTAAATATCACAGAACCTTCCACCACTGTGCCCTGGTTCCTGGGTACTGAACTCCGTTTTCTAGTGTATGTCAACATTGAAATTTATACGTTTTGTGTAGTTTCCATAATTGTATGTATTTTCTTTTTGTCCGGTCTCATCATTACTCTTTTTACATCCTCGTTTCACCATATACTTAATCAGAAGCATTAGAGGATCACTTTTTCTAATTGGTGTGTCACATATGATATTCTCAGTGTCCGTACTATTGTGTGTAATGAGAAAAATCATGAAACTGTGGCATTTCAGTCTAGAGTATGCACTACCATGCTTGTTTAGGAAATGTTCCTGTACATTGTACACTCCAAGCCCCTTGTTGTGACTATCCATTTCATTGAGTACTGAACTTCCTCTAATCCTTTTATAGTTGAAGTCTCCTGTTGTTGATACTGCTTCACATACAGTACTGATCGTTCCCCCACTATCATCATTGCTTTGGCTCATTAAAATTCTTTACAGGATTACATATTATGAACACTCGTGTGTCCTTTATTCTTATATTGCCCCCCACCTCGTGATGCGTTGTTGGAGCTGACCAATTGCCTTCATTTCTAGAAACATAAGACTTGTCACTTATTAAGAGGGTCAAGCCTTCTCTGGTAATCTTTATCTCCACAACTCCACCAATATCAGGTCCATTTTTCTCTAACACACTCCGTGAATTCCAAAACTTTAGCCTTTTCTATACCAGTCAGTCTAACTATATTTCAGTGTTGATTTGTGTACGTGTGTCTCCTGCTTTCTCTAAAATCTCCCGTTTTGCTGACAAGCACTGATCCCGTATGCTCTACTCTTCTCTAATCTATTCTTGATCCACCAGACCATAGATTTTCCTCATTACTTCGTCCCTTTACAATGCACGTTATCATTTCTACAGCTCCACGTCGTTTCTTGTGAATCCCCGTTTCAGTCATCCCAATGATGACTGTATTCCTTGTATTCCGAGTCTGTTGATGAGCCACAGAAATTGTTCCTGTTCCTCCTCCCTGTCGATCATTTTCATTAGTTTCTGACTGAACTCGGTGTTACGGGCATGTTGTGTCATTGCACAGCCTCGAGGGAAAACTGTATAAGACCTTTCTGATATCTTCTGTTTTTCGGTCATTTTACCTTCGTTCGTCTGGGTATGTATGATCTGAATCCTCTCAGCTGGTGTGAATCTGTGTTCCTTCCTACTGACTCTATATTTTTTCTTCCCAGAGTCCCCCCTTCCCCTATCTCACCTGGTGACATTCTTCGTGTCCTTATATTTGCTCCCTGTTTCTTTTTTTTTCCTCCTCCTCCACCTGTGATAACTTCTGATACTGTATTTCAATAATTTCTACAAATTCTCCCAGTCTAGTAATCTTAGGTGAACTGTCCCTTATGTTTCTATTAATCTTTTCTTCAGTCCTTTCACACGACTCTCCCGAAGTCTTTTTGACAAGGATCTCGTCACAATTGTCTGAGGTTTTTGTCCTGTCTGAACCCAATCTTTATATAGTAATAGTTTCGTAATGATTCTTGCCTTCACTGTGTGTGTGTGTGTGTGTGTGTGTGTGTGTGTGTGTGTGTGTGTGTGTGTGTGTGTCAGGCTCTCTCTTGCCCTGACTGACTGGCTGGACTAATTTTTCCTCGTCTTGGATTTATGGCCTCAATTTGTCAGGTACATTTA
>JAUTXX010513296.1:0-11813 GCA_032273605.1 Panulirus laevicauda | reverse complement strand
TACATATATGTAATATGTCTTTAATCCTATGTAATGTGCGCACACACACACACACACACACACACACACACACACACACACAAATACACACACACACACTGGTATATGTCAGTTACCCATATATCGAACAGCCCATATGGGAAGATGAACAGCTGGGCGGACTTTGGACCGCCTTGCTGCGTCCAGTATTCGATCCTATGCGGGTCTGATACCAGACGGCTTGTGCACACGTGACGGTCAGTAACGCTAACCACTACGACACCAAGGAGTGTCCAGCCGCCTGTATGTATAGATTAACCCGATCTAAGCCTGACACGGACCTTTGTCATACGACGACCCGTAGTCTTAACATGTTAGGCTGAATTGCATGTCTTGCCTTGCCTAACCTAACCTAGGGGTCTGGAGACGGAAGCCCTCCATACAGTTGAAAAGCATCATATATGGAGTAAGGACACACTAAGAATAAGCCTGGCACAGGCTCTTGTCAGTGACAGCCCGATCCAAGGGTGATGTTTTGCGGCAGACTTTAGGTGAGGGGATTTGCTATTATTATTATTATTATTATTATTATTATTATACGAAGAGACTGTGGGTATGATTATTCATATCATAGGGATACAGTGAAAGTAACTGTTATGTGGTGATAGTGCAAGTTCGTGATATAATAAATGGGCAACGTTGATTATAATATACTGCTACACATTGACAGTATGGTACTTAAAAACAGTGATATATACATAATGGTAATATTCACCGACATTGTCCGTGACCAATATGATGAAAGTGAATATACTTGTTAATGATAAGGTAATTAGTTAATAGTGACGATATTGTGTAAATGGCAGTGATAATATTATGTACTGATGGTTCATAGATGCGAGTTTTTCAGAGTAACGCCATTGTAATGACTGTAGTATGAGCAAGTACAAGATGCTATGGTGTAGATATTGGTGGACATTTCTAACCCACTTCATTACAGTGTGCCATAAGCAAGCACGACTCCAGGCTTCGATCCCCTCCTGATGTGTGTGTGGACTTCCATGAGTATAATAGGGCGAAAACTAAAACTACTCCATCATGTATATTCCCAGACTGTAGCCGTGTGGAATTATACGAGTTGTGTTCTGCTGTTCTAAGTGGCAAGGGTTAACCTTCCATCAAAGTTACGTGGCAACAAGGCGATTTTCTGAATGTCAGAACCGCAAAGAATTAGGTATTCAAGCTGGTGTCTCGACTTAACTTGCTAGTTATTATAACTGTCATCACACCAGCAAGGAACATATGACCGGTCGGGAATGATTGGCCTTTGTAAACACATCTGATAGACTTCAGTACTTGTCAAACACATGATAGGTTGACCTACACGTTTGAGGTACGCTTCACAGGCTATCTGTGTGTACTGGAGTTTTGCATGATGAAGTACTGTGTTGACATTGTAGCAGATACGACGAAGGTAATGGCTTGTTTGTTACGAGCGAGGTAGGTGGTGCTGGGCTCCAGATCAGGCTGACCGCCACACACCAGCTGATCCTCACACTATGGAAGGGCGGGGTATATGGCGCTTCCAGGGAGGGAAGACCGGGGTTGTCATACAGGGGAAGGGGACTGCATATATTAACCCATGAGATTCGGACGCTGGGGATACGTACTCGCACATACATCAGTATCTGTCACTGACGATTGCTGGCAACTGCTGTTGGTAAAAAAATTGCAGGAAATACGTTTTGAGGTTTGATGCAGTTGATCTAGTTCTAAAACCTGGGCTGAGTTTTTCTCTCATATAAAGATGTATATATTCTGTCTATGTCTGTTGCATGTGTATACCGACGTGGTTTATCTTCTAGTTATCTTAAACATGATAAGATACATAGTTACGGTAGCGTTGTTCCCACAGCGGAGTACCATGGGTTCGGGGGACCCCTGGCCGTGGAGGACAAGAGCTGGTACACTCCTCTGCTGAACGGTTTCCTCAAGGCTGGACAGCAGCTGGGGTATAACGTCATCGATCCCAATGGTCCCGAGATGATAGGTAAGATGACGGTGGTGTGTAGAGGGTGAGGGAGGCTATGGTCATATGGTTGGTGGTGGGTAGAGATGTAGTTGTGGTGGAGTGGCGGACGATGATGGAAGAGTTGCCTTATGGTATTGTGTGGTGTGAGGGCCGCCGCCAGGTTAAGACTAGCATGATGGTGTTCAGTGGTGTGCTGTGTCTTGGGGTCTGGGTCGTGTGTGTGTGTGTGTGTGATGATTGTCTGACCTTCCCATCTCCCCCGGGGTTGTCTGATCTCCTCTTTGCTCCTCCGGGGTTGTCTGACTCCCTTTCCTGCTCCCCCACGGGTGTGTGACCTCTGCTGTGCTCCCGTAGGGTTCAGCGTGCCCGACATGACCATCCGGGAGGGCTGGCGGTGGTCCACGGCTGAGGCGTACCTCAAGCCCGCTGCATCTCGCCTCAACCTGCACGTCGTCCTCGACGCACATGTCACTCAGGTGAGTTACCAACTCCTGCATGAGCTCTACGTCACTCAGGTGAGTTCCCAGTCTCTTACGTAAGCTGTGTGTGTGACTCAGGGAAGTTACAAACCCCAGGTGAGCTTAACTTCATTCATTCAGGGGAGTTCCCAGTCCCCAAGGTGAACTCAAAAGCCCAGGTATCTCGCTAGTAGTTAGGCGAGCTACCTCGATCAGTGGGTCAGGCACATGATAAGTGGGTCGAGTATTAACATAATTAAAAGTCATCAGTACCGCAAGCAAGTCATCATGACGGACGTGTGTGTGTGGGTTTGCCGTACGAGAGCCATATGGGGACGGTGATGCCTCTGGTCATCATCTTCAGCATCAGCTGGTGAGGGTCGACCAGCACAGGGAAGTCATCAGTTCACCAGCACCTGGAGAGATGGCCATCACCATCTGGTAGGTCATCAGTTCTGTGGTGGGTTATGCGGCAGGCCCGTCATCAACACCTCCTGGTGGAGGGTACGTCAACGCCTCGTGGGTCATCAACACTGATGTCATCATTGGTCACCTGAGCGTAATGAAACCAATTTTATTTCTGTCTTCAATACACAGTGACGAATTCAGTGTGTGGTTCTCATCTCTTGTGTTCCCTGATGTCTCTGTCTTTGTTATTCTCCTGTCTTTCCCTCTTCTGTTGGTCTTTCCTTTCGTTTTCTTGTTTCCCTTCCCTTGTGTCCTCACGTGTTGTCCTCCCGTTTCCATGTCCTGTTGTTTTGTCTTTCCATGTTGTCTTCTGTTGTTCTCCCCTATCATACTTTCCCTGTCTTCTCTCTAGCTGTATTTTCCTGTTGTCTCGCTATCCTCGCCTTATATCTTTCAATTCAGCTTGAGGAAGTACGTATGCGCTCTTTCTTTGGGCAAGGTTATGCCCTTCACCAATGCTCTCTCTCTCTCTCTCTCTCTCTCTCTCTCTCTCTCTCTCTCTCTCTCTCTCTCTCTCACCTTTTTTATGAAACTTATAGACCTGCGTACACTTCAAGAGTACAGCAGGCGTTTTTTTTTATCCAGAGCTTTTTTTGTTTTGTTTTGTTAGTTATATTTTGTGTTTCTCCTGACAGATAATGTTCGACCGCAGTAAACGGGCAGTAGGCGTCCGGTTTGAACACAGTGGCAAGGTAGGTGATGTTACAACTCTCTTCTTCCTCCTCTCTTGTCCATCACTTGTCATGTAAAGTCATCTAATACACTGCCAGAAGTTATGTTCACTCTCACCGACGCTTGTGATTAATTTAAGTAGAGTAACTGGATCTATTTGAGTTTCTAGTTGTCAGCTGTATTATTACTACTCACTTTTATTGTAATTACTTCTGCTTTCTCCCTAGTGTAGTATCAGAATCAGATCCAATATAATGATTGGTACGATATAATTGAAAGAGACGATGTTGCATCTGAGCTCTGGCCAAAATTATTACACGTACTAATTAGTTTTTATAAGATCACCGGCAGTGAAAGTCACCGTGAAATTCGAGCCGAACGCTTGTTCCAAAACTCATCCAGGTACAGAGAGGGACGTTAATCAAAATACTAATTATAACAGGTCATTTACCCCTCCAACCTTCCTCTGTGGTTCCTTAATCATGGAATTTCCTTCCCTATTATTAGTATTCACATTATATCGTCATATGCCCCGGTTTCCGCACCGTGTCTTCTGGGTCCGTGCCACGTGAGTGAGTCAGGCCTTACCCCTGTGCGGCGTGAGTGAGTCAGGTCTCGCGTTGTTGTTGCAGACACGCACGGCTCTGGTGAAGCGAGAGGTGGTGATCAGCGGCGGCGCCATATCATCGCCCCAGATCCTCATGGTGTCCGGCGTCGGCCCTGCCAAGCACCTGCACCAACACGGCGTGAGTCCCTCCTCTTCCACTAGGGCGTTTAAGGGATTATTATGGGGGTCTAGGGGAGGAATACGATGTGTGGAGTGCAACCATAGATAGGAATAGCCAAAGAGGTAGCCACAAGGTGCCTGGCCCCAGTCAAGGACCTAGTTGCATTGGTAGTGTCATTGGAGGCAGCCGCGGATGTCTGTGGGCTCCTTGGACTGTCAAGAGGTTACCTGTGGTATTAAGGGGGTCTCTAGGGTATCAAAGGGTTGTTCAGGGTGACAAGCTAAGGGTCTTTATAAGCAGGCACACGGCCAGGGGTGTACGAGAGTTGTTTACGTTGTCTGGTAGCAGCTTGTGAACCCTAGAGAGGAATAAGGGCAGCAAAGGATGTATAGGAACCTCAGGAAGTGCCCACGACCATCCTAGATATGTTAGGACAGCCAGGGATGCCTGTAGAGCATTTAAGGATTTGGGCGGCCAGTTGGAGGGGTAGGTATGTGGAAGTATTTAGTAATGTGCAAGACAAGACTGGATTACCCAGGCATTTAGTGGTTTGGATGGGTTGTACTGTAGATAGAACTAGTGCGTGTTGTGTCACCAGAGGTTATCGTAACTCCTGTGTCAGACGTCATCAAGACCTGTGTAGCCATCATTGGTATTGTCGGCCGCAGATCCCCGTGGTAGCGGACGTGCCGGGTGTGGGCCAGAACCTGCAGGACCACGCCTCCATCTTCGGCCTCACTTGGACCACCGACTCGGGCCACTCCATCAGCTCTTTCACCCTCGCCAGTCCGACAGCCATTGGCGACTACATCTTCAGGAGGAAAGGTACGAACTCCACTTCATGACTTGACCATATATGAGGTCACATATGGCCATATCTATGTCTGTCGGCTTGTGTCTTTCCAGTCAGGGATCGACAAAGACCTAGAGCGATTGCTGTGCTCTTTACCTCGACGAACGACTCCAAAGTAGCATCGCAAGTTCGCAGTCATGTGCTTGACACTCGTATAGTAACCCATATATTTTTCCTGCCATTTTCGTAGACTATTTTGTTTTTTGCCATTCTTAGGTATTAGCACCCTGTATGCCTTCCCAGGTCTGCTGCTTTCGATCTTCCCCAGGTTGTCACCCCATAAACCCCTACCCCAGCAGGAGCATTATCCTTCATTTTCATTAAAGTCTTTACATCTGTGTTGCCTCCTCCAGGTCCGTTTTCTTCCCCCCTGGGGATAGAGGCTCACGCCTGGATTGAAGCCGACGAGGGTGACCCGTACTGGCCCGAGCTGCAGTTCCTCTTCATCGCGGGCACCACCATGTTGGACGACGGCTTGAGTATAACTGACCTGATCGGCTACGACAGGAAGGTAAACCATCATCCACTTGCTACTGTAGCCAGGTAAACTGTCGCTCACGTGCTACGTACGATACGAAGGCTAAAGCATCGTTCGATTGACACGGTAGGAAGGTGAACGGTCCCTCACTCGCTCGCTGCGATAGAATGATGGAGGAGGACATAGGATAAAATGAACTGATGTAATTTGACACCGTGAGGCGTGAAGTTTGTGTTTGGGTCTTATCGCTCGACAACCTACAGTCTGTGGAGAACGAGTCAGTGGACATACAAAGCTGTAGACGCATAGATCGAGTCAGTGTTGCAATATAAGAGTATTCAGAATACTGAGGAAGTATTGACGATGTAAGTTGAGTAGACACAGGCTGTTGTGGGTTCAGGTGCTGGGGCAAGCCAGGCGGAAACTGTTATGAGTCGTCTGTTTCACAAACTAGGGTTTCGAGACCGCTTCGACCAGGCGTGTACCGAGGCCTCAGACAGTTCCAGTGATTCATTGGAATTTCAGGCGAGTCCCAGGACTCATGTTCGTGACCGTAGATCAGATAGAGGGACAGAATAACTAAACACTTTACCAGTACATACATAGCCACGTAAATCAGCAGCTTCTCATGTGTCATGAACTGCTTTGAGAATCATGTATGCCTGTAGTAGTCACACACACACCTCACCATGACCTCTCCTTCACAGTTCTTCTACGAGTACTTCCTGCCCATTAGAGGCCAGGAGGGTTTCAGCATCGCCCCCATGTTGACCCGAGCCAGGAGCCGTGGGTCCGTTACCTTAAAGTCTAGTGACCCCAAGGCTGACCCCGTCATTGACCCAAATTATCTCAGTCATCCAACGGATGTGAAAAAACTTGGTCAAAGGTATGTAAGGGGTCATACCAGGTTCTCCAGTTGCATACATGACGTGGCTAAATGATACATTGAATATGTTGAAATCAAGCTCTTTCTAATGGTCTTGTATCTCTTGATCTTAATTTTTATCTTTTATACAAGAGCATATTCTGTAACATTCATATAGGGTGGTTCATGTACATGTAGCCCCCCCCCTCTCTCTCTCTCTCTCTCTCTCTCTCTCTCTCTCTCTCTCTCTCTCGTATACCCACTATTCCCTTATCATTCCTTCCTGACACTCTTTCCTCATCTTCCCTTACATCTAAACTGACACGCTTTTCCCTCAGGTATAAAGTTTGCGTTGGCTGTGGGCAACACTCCGGCCATGAGAGAGTATGGTGCCAAGTTCCATGACAAGGTAAGGCATCTGACTTTTAATGACAAGGTAAGGTGTCTGTCATTATCATGAGACGTTTCAATACAAGGAAGGGTGTCTGACACTCATGTATCCTCCTGTCCTCTCAATATAATTTACACATATTCACCATATCATATGCGAGTTATATTTCCATCAGAAATGTTCCACACTACGATCTGTATTATGATTTGCATGTATCATTTCTTCACTATCATTTGCATTCATTCACAACAGCATTTACACGCGGGATACCCCCAGAAACAAATTACACTCACCTGCTATCCAAACTCCCATTTACATACATTTACAAAATAATGTTTACAAAATACACCTCGTATTCCTTAGACTTTATAAATACCGTCTGTCGTTTATGAAGTGGTATTCACTCTAATCACGAACGTTGTTATTTAACACCATCTGATGATTCCCCATAAGGTATTGAACCTCCCTCGTTCCTGCGCCAGACTGCCTGATGTGAGAATGACGTCATGGTATTAATTGATGTGTGATTGTAAAGTGGTCCCCCCTTTCATCAGTCCATACACCGAGATTCTGTATGGTGTCCTCCCCCATATAACTCTTGTTCAGGTCATCTCCACCACAGAAGTATAACTGTCCTCGCCTACATAGGAACAGGTGTCCTCCACAGGAGTTCAGTTGTTATCCCCAACAGAGGTAGGTATCCTGAGGCCCCCACAGAGGTACAGATGTCCTCGTCCACAGGTAAAAGGTGTCCTCCCACAGACGTTCAGATGTATTCCCTAGAGGTTCAAATGTGTCCTTCCATTGAAGTTCATTATTCCCCCCACAGATGAACAGGTATCCACCCACACAAATATACAGTTATCCTCCCCGACAGAGCTTCGGGTATTCTCACCCCACAGAGGTACTGGTGTTTTCCTCCCTAGATGTCCAGGTGTTCTCCCGCAGGGGTTGAAGTATACCCCCACAGAGTTCAGGTGTGCCCCATCCACACAGAGACACGGGTGTGGTCATAAGTTGTTCACGAGTCCAGTCCTGACCAACAGGTGGTGCCGGGTTGCCAGTATTACGCGGTAGGCACTGACGAGTATTGGGCATGTATGGTTCGAACCCTGACGGCCACCACCTATCACCCAGCCGGCACCTGCAAGATGGCTCCTGCTTCCGATCCCTACGGCGTCGTTGACCACAAGCTCAGGTGAGTGCCTCACTATGTTGACCTTCATCCCAAGTCCTACTCGAATGTAACTTTATCCCTCGGCAGTAAGTTGGAGGACGACAAGCCATTCCTTACACTTGTGGGGTTTTTTCTTACTTCATTTACAACTGTTATTTACAATTATCCCACTGTTGAGGCTTTTTATCAAGTGTTCTGGCTGGGATAAATGACCTACATCCTTGAATGAGTTCCTTTACTTTGGCAGGTGTTCATTAACTTCATTTATTTGTAAGCCATGATACTCCTTCATGTTAATAAGGTGTATTAACTGTTTCAGGGTGAGGAGGGTGTTCGGTGTGCGGGTTGTGGACGCCTCCATCATGCCCCTGGTGGTGTCTGCCAACACCAACGCTGCCACCATCATGATCGGCGAGAAGGCCGCTGACCTCATCAAGGCAGACTGGGGAATCGTGCCACAAAAGATCGTCTCGCGACGCCCGTCCCGTGTGCCGTACATCTGACCAGCAGGTCATACATAGTGATGGTAATGATATTTCTTCTGGCATCAGGATCTGCCGGAGGAGATGCGCTACAGTCACGCCAGGACGTGTGACCCACGTGTTGTGTGACGGATCCTCGAATAATTTATGTTTAGATATGACACTTGAGTAGAGTGCCATTTAACATATCATGGGGCTGGTCCCGATGATCAGGAGTTACTCCTTCAGGAAAGGCGTGCCCAGGGACTCGATATATGTGTGTGTGTGTGTGTGTGTGTGTGTGTGTAACTATCAGATCCTGCCCAACTCTCAGGACTGGCCAGGTGGCATCTGTATAACGGGTCGTATGGTTCCCACACTCAGATGTGAATGTGAGATAAGATTATTTAAGCTTTTCGTGTACGTGTAACGTCGCTGTGTATTGACAGGACCGAGAAATGTAGTCCAGAGTCTGTCGACTGGAAAGAGGGACCATTGTGACTGGAATTCTCGCCCGAGGAAACTAGTTATTAAAATGGTTTAAAGGGAGAAAAGATTAATGATAGAATTATGTGGTCGTAATTGTCTTGATGACAGGACCCAGGCCAGGCAGTGTGTCGACAGACAGTTTCAATAAAGAATCTCTATGTTTTCATCATCCAAAGTATTTCATAACGATACTTTATTTAGCCAGTAAGAAATATTATGAATGACAGGGACGTCCCCCACACACATGCAAGACAATGGCTTGGCACAGTAAGATGCTATCACTGAAAGGGACTTGGTTCTAATTGAAATTGTAACTGGTCAGTTGTGTTTAATACGCGTGACCACGACCGTATTAGGTGCTATCATTACAAGTAGCTATCCTCAAGGTTACCAGAGATTTACATATATACATGTATCTTATTCATTGTTTATGAGCGAAACTTACTCAAATTCATATACATATCTCAACATATTCACATCAAGAAAAAGTTTCAACATAACTGCACATACGTGCATGCAGTATACAACATTCTGCAAACCAAGTTATTAATGCACATCATTCTATCAGCAATGATATTACACAGTATATGTAATGCAAATTACCATTACAGAAATCTTATTTAGGTGTAAGACGAGGCAACCCCGACCCCCTAGACCAATATGAATATTCCTGGTAAATACGTTGTATGTGGGTCTTTGCTGATATAATCTAGTTCATTTCACCTTCAAAACACTAGTATACAGAGTGAGAAGTCTGAAGACCCATAATAATTGCACATACACTACCATAAACCTTACAAGGTGTAATATAGGCAGGTACAATGAAGCCAGTCATTGTTTTACCATCCCTAACCTAATCTTTACTACATAAAGTGATTATAGAAGACCTTGTGAAGTGGTGCGTGTGGAGTTATCTGTGGGTCAGTGTATATGTTATGTATTGTGGTGTAATTATAGACAGGAACATCAAATTCTTCACCTCAGTTTTGGAGGTACAATCCCGTAGGTTTTATTAAAACATTGGGACTTTTTCACCATGTGCTTTACAGGTACTTGGAGTATAAAGTCTACGGGATCGTGTCTCCCATGTTTCACTTACAGATGTGCAGTAGGACAATGTACAACGTTTTATGAAGGTGTATAATGAGACACCATGGTGACAATGAACATGTGTAAGTACACTAGCCTACAGCCTGTAAGGTTTTGTGTCAGATGTACAGTGAAGACGATTTCCGTCTTCTACTATCCCTCTTAGACATCACTACAGAAGACTGTTAGGTACAGCCTAGAACATGTGAAATGTTCTATGTTTACTTAGATCAATGATTTCGAGTCTCCCAGTGGTGTAACGTTTCCCTGTCTCTTCCGTGCAACAATCAAATACTTTAGATAAATCTTAGGTTGTGTCATGAGTTATACAGAAAGGTGTGTACAACAGTGTTCATGGTTTCTTCATATTACTAGAACTTCTACGACAAAATTATGCACCATCTGGACGGTTCTGGCGTACCACAGTGGTATGTGTACCCAAAACAGGGAATCACGAGGATGGACCGTTAAGGTACCTTCTTCCTAGTATAACGAAGCTGTGGAGGGAGCAGGTCTAAAAACATGCAAAGCTCCAACTACTTTCTTTCATCTATACTTATCATTTTACTTTTGAACCTATACCTTCGTCTAAATGAATAAATAAATATGTATGACAATTGTGAACATCAAAGATAAGGAACGCCATCACCAGAGCAGAACACTGATTACCATATCCAAGCGGGGTGCACCCAAAGGGACGCGGGGTATCTTAACGCCTGCCTCCCTCCTGCTGCTGCGGGTGACGAAGACGTGAACGTCTGGTAGGAAGCTGAGGCTTCCGTACTCGCACTACCAGATCCCCTTCATGGTTTGGAGCAACAGCTCTGGCAGGCCGAACCAGCAGTCAATGCCCCTCTTGCCAATGTAAAAGTATCCCCGACTCGTCAGGTGCTTGACAAGGACGGCCCGACCCTCCGGCAGACTCTGACACTCCACGCACATGAGGCGGACTCGAACCTTGTTCCAGGGGATCGTCCTCAGCACCTAGGAACCAACAACTGCATTAACTGTCAACTCTAACAAATCATGCAGCCCAGAAAACTCAAGTTAGTCTAGGAAACCTTCCGCTGGGCATCACTCTTGGAACACCTGAGTCTTGTAGGTTTGGTAACAAGTGAGATAGTATCACTAGGGCTGATCATTACCAAGGTCTTTGAAGAAGTCACCAGGGTCCCCGAAGCACAACCATAAAGGTCCCTGAAGCACAGCTCTTTAAGTGTCTGCTATTATGAATCCTTCGTTTTGTTTTTGTAAGTAAATGATTTGAAGCGTTTAAGTGCTCGACTTCCTAACCGTCTGTCTATATCTCTGTCGCCCGTTCGGGAACTCACTCAAGGACTTACAGCACAAGTCTCTATAACTAGTGAACTCCAGCGCCGCTCTTAGCCTACAGTGCCTCACCCTTAACAGGCCACTGGCAGAGGGGCAACTCTATCGCAGAGTTTTCAGAGGCTCCTATCAAATGTTCCTACAAACTATTTCTACCTAAGGTGTCTACCTAATGCTCCCGCTATCCTTGCAGTCACGCGTCACTCTGCACTAGTGAGTCTTGTCAAAAATAATGGGACAAACCCCGGAATACCTGCTTTTTGACCTCAATCCACTATCTTACGAACCAAATCAAGGACCTCCTTAACCTTCTGTAGAATCTTAGCGTCATCAGAAGACAGACG
>JAUTXX010513274.1:0-11814 GCA_032273605.1 Panulirus laevicauda | reverse complement strand
TGATAAGGTCCCAAGTGCAAGTGAACAAAAGTTGTGTACTCAAGTAAGGTTAAGCACAAGGGAAAGCTACTAAATATAAAAGATATCAAAACTCTCAATCAGCTGCAAGATGCTTACTACTATAAGAGTAGCTTCACAAAATTATCACAAAACATCGAACACCAAATGCTTTACATCATCAATCTGTTAAAATGAAGTTATCTAGCATGTCCCTTTTAGCACAATATAAAATCAGCAGGATATTAGATGAAGTATCTAATTACCTAAAGCAGAATTCACATCACCGACAAGCATTACAGATATTTGAAATCAAAATGCAACATTTCACCGTTCCCTTAAGTTAATTTCTTCATGAATTTTGACATCAACCATGTTATAAAACCACAAACTACAAACATAAGAGTACTTTCAACTAATTGGACTTCCTTAAAACAATTCAAGGTTAAGGTACCTGTAATACTGAGGATAATAGATGCATTAAAAGTTAGAATGAATTACCAAGAAGTAAACAATCTTCCCCAACTAGAAGTCAAATCCTGAGTGAGTGCCTTCAGCTTTTGTGCAAGAAATCAAGTGCTGATAGAATTCAATGCAGGTCATTGAGGAAATAAATTCTTGGTGAGCCAAACCTACTTAAGAAAAACAATTACCAAGCCCCACTTCCTAATGCAGTATACTACTCCATATTACTTCATGTTAATATTGCTGTATTAAGTCAGCAATGCTAAGCAACTACAGATGCAGATACTGAAGAATCAGAATCTTTTTCTAATGGACAAGGCAAAGCATGTGCTTGTTACCACGATGAAGGAACCTGAATGACAAAAAACTCTGTGTTCCTTATTCAGTTTTTAGTCAAGTCAGAATGCGAATAAACATCACTTGCTACACTTGTTGTTTTACGATGCACTTAGTGTCACAAAGAAAACATGCTCAGTAACCTTTAAAGATAGATATTAATAATATTAACTGATCAAATATTATTTGAAGAAGGCTAGCAGAATAACTACCAATACAGATATTACCCATATCAGTTTATGTAAAAACCATACTCTCTGAGTATGAACAGAGATGAACAATCATTAAGCCATTGGTTTGAACAAAATAAAACAAATTATAACTCATTCCATGCAATGTTACTTTACTAAATATTCTGCATCACAAGGCAGAGGTGTTCCATTTGTTTTGAAATCAAAAGTGTGCTCCAAGGCATTATCAGATCCTTAAAAATGCCAAGAGGAAAGGAGTCATTCTCCTCTTAAGAGCATCCATATCTTCATTATTCTTCCCCTAACAATATCCATACCTTCATAATCCTTCAATTACTAAGAAAACAATTTTCTTTGAAATAATATGATACACACTATGACATCAGCCAATGAACTTGAGGTTCAAGAAAAGGTATTTCTTGCAATCACAAAATCAGTAATTATCACTTCCAATCAGAGCCAAAACCAAAACTTTTTTACCCGCCTAGAGAGGGCCTGAAACACTTCAAGTATCAACTACTCTGGAAAATGTCAGGACTGCTGACCAAAGTGAATATTCACTCAAAGGGAAAAATCTTAGAATGTGTACCTTTTTGCTGGACCTTCATCTCAAAGCAGTCCAGTGACAGTCAAATCAACTGAAATATACAAATTTCTTCAGTGATACCCACCCTTCCCCTTAATATCATACTTCCTATAAACTTTCTTTTATCTATGAAGAGTCATGTTATATTTTTGTATTCAGATGCTGGGTTCTATATTATTGACTGTGAACTTCACTTAAGATCTTTAAGTTTCATGCAGCAACTGTAGCAGGAAATATTCTATATCCATCGCAAATTTTATCAGAATTAAATTCAATTATAAAGTCTATTGAATTTTAAATTCTTTCACATTTAACATCGTGAAATGCAACTATCCTAAAAATAATTTAGTCCAGTCTTCAAAAGGGTGACCAGATCTTATCTTAAAACTTGGCTCAACCAGTTTCCAATGATTTGACAGTCCAACCTCCTAAGGAGTGACTCAATCCAATCTCCTAGAAGTTGACTCAGCCCAATCTCATGGAGAATGGTTCAGTCTAGTCTCTCAGGTGTTAATTCCAGTTCTCTGAAGTCTGCTTAATGCTGTTTCCAAGTGTTGGTTCAATCCATGAAGATTTCCTTATTCTGCTGAAAGATGCTAAAAATGTGGTGTTGTGGAATTATCACAATGATAAAAGAGCAACATATACTGCACACATGCAACAGCAGACAAATCCAAATGCAATGTATTCCTCTTTCATGTTGGACCCTAGTGCAGACTCTTTAGGACAACAAATTCCCTAAATTATACACTCATCAGTAATTATCAACAAAAAAACTGATCCTTCACTAAAATTGTTACTCTTCTTTCATTTCAGCACTCATGACTTCATCAAACCTATAAATTGAAAAAAAAATTCGGTTGAAGGAATTATGGAGCACAAGATATGGGTACCTGCAACGTCGAGAATCTGCATGTAATGAAAGACAAGGGGAAAGTATGTTGTACAGATGTGAGCATTTTCCTGATTCAAGACATAAGAGTTGATCAAGGATAATGCTGGTTTCCAAAGGATTCTTCATTGGCCAATCCTATCAAAGAAAAATAATTAAAAAGTTCCCTCCCTATTCCCAAAAATATAATGTTCAAAGGCATGGTCACTTGAATAAAGTCAAATGAAGTATAACAGCAACGGTAATTTGAGCAACTATGGATGTTGATATTACATTTCCAGTATTATTTCTGGTCACTAAACAGCATACATAACTATTCTATTGTAGAAATCTTACAAAATGATGAAATTTATCACTCTCCATCCATATTGTTGCTTTATGCGTGGAGTGCACCAAAAGTGTACTCCAATAACAAAGCCTTCAGAATTAAAAAGCAATGACTTTTTGTTGATCCAACTTCTAAAAATGCATGTAGACAGTCCATGAAGAATAATAAATCAATGTAATGATCTGAAAATATGATAAACTGAAAACCCTGATTATAAACTTAGGACCTTAGAAGGAAACTAAATTCGCCAATTGTGTACCCATTCACCATCTATGGTAAAGCACCAACAATCAATCCCATTTTTACCTGTTGGGGAAAGGCAAATGTTTCAGAGGGGTTCTACTCTGAAAAATATGGAGACAGCTTACCAGTTAGTGTGCACACATACTGAAAAAGATAGGATGTCTGTATCTCTATACTGGATCTTCATCCCAAGGGCGATCACAACATGGTCCAATGAGAGTTACAACTACTGGAAAGAATAATTTGATTCATTCACACCCACCCTCCCCAAGCAAAAAATTACCCTTATTACTAATTTACTCTGCCTTTTTAGATAAACAAATCCATTATCCTTGATATTTGATACATTTGCTTCTGAACCTGCCTTTTGAGCTCTGGTTAAAATGTAGTTATGTCTCCAAGAATTTCAAGAGGCATATTGCACAAACTATTCTAAACTTATGTTGAATACACAGTCAGAATTAAATATATTACAAAATCTTCATAAATCACATGAGTCATCTGAGTCTTAAAATCCGTTCAGTCCAATCTCCTGGGAGGTAAATTCGCCCACATTCCTTAAAGTTAGTACAGACCAATCTTTCTGAATGATTTAGTCTAGTATCTTTACAGATGGTTCAATCCAGACTCCTTAGAAATGGTCAGCTGGTTAGCTAAGTTCCTGTATTATAGGGATTTAGTCCAACAAACTTTCTAAGAGGCATTAACAAGTTGTGTAAGTGTAATTTAAAAACCAAAGATATAAATACCATGGTGCTCATTCAATAGGTGGGTGCGAAATAGGTAGCCTTGAAGAATTCATCACAACAGATGCTGTACATCATCTGTTCACAGAATCTAAAAAAGTTATTTTCCCCCTCCCGTGCCCCATTAATAAAATAACTACAAAAGCTTATTGGTATTACTCAGTTCTTAAGCATTTTTTGTTTTACAAACATCTTTCCCAAAAAAGTCAATTACAATGAAAGTGATTATTACCTTGAGATTTACCCAGGTGCAAAAGGCAAAGTGGTGATCGAGGCTAATACTAATCAATGGAGGGATTCATCTGCTGATGGTCCAAAAATGATTACAGAGACTATTCCTATTCTTAAATTATTCCATGGAAAGTTCAAAATGAATATAAAATGGATATCCTATTTGAATTAATGCATTGTGAAATCTAACCAATCCATACATTTTCAAGAGCTTTAGTCTATTTGTGTCTTCCATGACTCTGGACTGTAGACTGTCTTTACAGCTGGTTCAGTCCAGTCTGATTTGCTTCAGTCTATTGCCTTCAGTACTTCTTCATTCCAATCTCTTGGAGTTACTTCAGTATGTCTCCTTGAAATTCCTGAAATCTAGTCTCCTTAGAGCTGCTTCAATCCAGTTTCTTTGGAGTTTAGCTCAGTCCAGTCTAACCTACTTGGATTTGATTCAGTCCAACCTCCTTGGGTAGGTTCAGTCCAGTCACCTCAGATTTGGCTCATTCCAGCCTCCTCAGAGTTGGTCCAGTCCAGCCCCCTCAGAGCTGATTTTATCCAGTCTTATCAGAGATGATTCACTCCAGCCTCATTGGAGATGATTTAATCTAGCCTACTTGAAAATCATTCAGTCTAACATCTTCAAATATAGTTCAGTCCAGCATCCTCAGAGATCATTCTGTGCTACTTCCTCTGAGATTGTTCAGTCCAGCATCCTCAGGGAAGGTTTAGTCGAGTGTCCTCAGAGTTAGTTTAGTTCAGCCTCCACAGAATTGGATTTCAAGCCTCCTCGGAGTTGGTTCAGTCCAGCCTCCTCAAAGTTAGTCCAATCCTGCCTCTTGGGATTTGGTTCAATCCAACCTCCTCAGACTTGAATCAGTCCAGTCTCCTCAGCACTGGGTTCATTCCCGCCTCCTCTGAGCTAGTTCAATAAAGCATCCTTGGAAAGAGTTCAGCCCAATTTTTCTAATGTTCCTATGAATTAACTCAATAAACAAACTTTCTGGTGGGAATACCAGTAGTGTTGTGAAACTGAAAGTCACTAACGAAATCAGTTAATGTACCATAGTGCTCAATCAGATACCAGATGCTAATGTAGCCCTAAAGAAACCAATGCAATAGAGGCTGTATGCGAACTGTTCACAGAATCTAAATGTTATCTACCCAGTCAATTACTAAACTAAAGTATGGACAGTTATTAATTGATTAGTTATTCAATTTCTTCACAGAAAATAATAATGGAAATTTTGATAGTCCAGCTGTCTACTGTAATTCAAAATTTTTACATTTTGTTAAATTCAATTTCTATTGAAGCTTCAATATAAAGTCCTCAAACAATTTCAAGCATGTATTGATTACTTTCTAAAGAACAATTGGACTATATAAATACCTGTAATGCTGAAAATCCCATCAAAATGCAAGGAGAAAGATATGCTGTACAGATATGTTAAGCATCTTCCCCAGTGAAATGTCTGTGCCTGAATGAGTCTGTTCCATTGAGATTTAATTTGCTACAAAAAGTGCTGAGGGAGGTTAATGCAGGTCCTTAAAGCGATCTTAATAGGCCAGTCCTTATATAAAGAAAATGATAATTTCCAGGCCCCATACCACGGCTAAAATTTTCATATCCCATAACCACTAGACATCTGCAGATAATGGTAGCTGTATTTCTGATCCATACTAGATACACTATGCTCAAGGATTAACTGAACATGCATGCATCATGAAGAAATTCTATAGATCTTAATGAAAACTGTATCACTCACTTCATAATGGTGTGCTGCTTTGTCATGCATCAGAGATGCTCCAATCTAGTGCCAAGATGAAAGAAGCCATCAAAAGCCATCAAACTTTAATAAGTTGCATCACAGATGCTCCAAAGTGCTAGACCAAAAGTGGTTGCCCAAATCTATCAAATTTTACAAATGTAAGAAAGAATTCCTTTCACCTACCCTTTTCTTAATTTCACAAAATAGGTATTTACACAAGGTTCATAAAAAAATCTTAGAATAGTAGTTATAGAAGACAATGTATATTGTCTACAAGAATGGACGGTCTGCTTCTGAGGAAGGAACATTTGAATACAGTTCTTTGTCAAATTCATCACAAATAAAAACCTTGTTCTGCTTTTTAATTTTAAGTCCTCATTTCTTAGTCCTAAGGTCAACCATCTTACTGTATAGTGTTAGACAGGCAAGTTCCAAATAATCAAACCCATTAGGATAATCAACTTCTTTACTCAGTACAGTATGATTTGTACTACATTATTCCTAAAACCATATCTGAGAACTTGAAATAAAGAAAATGCTGTTTTCAATAAATGTACAATACAGATATCATGCATCCATAGTGTTAAAAGACTAACAACAAATTTAATTTCAAACCTGCATGGAGAAGCCTTGAAAAGCACTTCACAAGTGTAGATTGCTCTCAGGAATACATGAGGTATGCTGACCAAAGTGAGTATCTTCAAAAATGGAGTAAAATGATATGCATACCTCTATGTTGGGTCTTCATCCCAAGGATGATGATATGGCAGAGTCTGAACCTACTGAAATGAATAATTTGCTTCATTCACACCCAATCTCCCCCATTCACTACCCCCTCTTCATGTGAATCATTTCAAGCTAACAAAGATATGCAATATTCCTACAATAGAGGACTGGCCACAATTCCAGAGAACTCTGAACAAGCTTCCTACAATTAACTGTTTCAGGAAAATTCTATAAAAATTTTGTTAAATATTTATAGATGTTAAATTTTTTAGCAAATCAAAGTGCATTACAAAGCATAAGCTTCTAAGGCCATTAACTTTTTCACTTCCTACACCTGATTAAATCCATCTTAAGAATGGGGCACATATAATTTTATACAGTTCACGTACAATCTTTCCTACAGTTGTCTTACTTCACTTCCTAGATGCTGGATCAGGTAAATTTTTGGGTCAAAATTCTATCTACACACAGCTATCTCTTACTGGGCTTACACAAAAAGCTATTTTACCCATTAAAAGCTATATAATACTGTGCTTGAACAGAGAGCTACACTGCAAACTTGCACAAGCAAAATCTTTCCAGTAGTTTAGATCACAGTGAGCTAGACTGTAAACTTGCAGAAGCAGGATTTTCCAGTAATTTAGGCCAATATATTTTATGTAAAAGACTGAACTGTCATACACCAATTTCATACCCAATAAGCACTACATGACATTACTTTTAATTACACAACCTCTTTCCAACTCCATTTGAACAAAGTCTCTAACTATACTTGATACCCACCAATATTCACTACCAAATGCACACAAATTCACCACCAAACTGGCAAACTTTTTCCGTCATGTTTCTCCCATTTTTGTAGGGTTACACTGCATCCCAATTCCAGGTGTCCCATTGTCCAATTCTTTAACAATTTCAGAAAATTATATCTGTGTTCAGAAGTACCCACAGTGTCCAACTTTTTAAACAACCATCATGTCTGAGTAAACATTGATTTAATTTCCCACAGAGCAGGATAACAACCATCTCGGTAATATGGCTCACATTTAACAGTTTTCATGTTGTGGAATGAATTGATGGCATTACACAAAAAATGAAAACTGAGCATGGATAAAAAAATAATTCATTCAATTCATGGAAGGAGCCTATACTTTCAAGCATATAAAAACATTGTGCTGTAGTTAACTAACTCCTTTACTTCTGACAGATAAAACAGCAATGACCTTGATATAACATAGCTAGGACTCAGGTTAGCAGCCGACATAACATCTACTGTTTATGTTTCAACAGAATTCATAACTATTCCCAACTTCCTCATACCTATTAGCCAAAATTCCATGTAAACTGAAAAAAAAAAAAAAAATAATTCTTTCACAATTATACTGGTTTCACTTCCTCAGTATGGGAGATAATAGATTTGGTCTAAAAAAATGGAAAGATTTGCTAGCAAAATGCCTTTCACTCATGCTTCAGTTCCCAACCTTCACTCTGTAACAAGACTTGAAATTTTTACCATTTACATTATAACACAAGTTTCCATAGTTTCATTTTAATTTCATGAAAAGGGATATACCATTCTTAAAACTTTCATTGTGTTCACTATGAACCTGACCAAGTGTATGAGGGGCAAATGCAAGCTAAATTATATCTGAACAAGTTCCTAGGCATCGGCAGGCTAAACCATATTCTCAAGAATAAATGAAACTACAGAAAATATATGTCACTGTATCTAGAAGATTACCTGCTGCACTGATGTGATGTTTCACATAAAATGAAGGCTGGAAGACAGTCCATTTTAATGGCACAATGGCTGCATTGTAAACAAGCTACCACAGAAGAAAGCAGCCACAAATTTGAGGAATACTCGCACTCACTGGATGCTTCTGGGGCTTTCCCTTATATCGACATTCTACAAAAAATAAAATCGCATTTTTCCCAAGACCCCTTAACCCATCTTATATTTGCAAAAGAGGCAGTTTTTCAACAAATGTAAAAATAAAGTTTCTTTGGCAGACATAAGCTTACTCATGTTAATTTTATGTCAAAATTTCTTGGAATGAAGTTGAGGCAATAAAGTATTCACTATTCTATAAAACTTTCATCTTCATAATCTGACTTCTAAGAACATTATCCTTTTGGATATTGCAATAGTTACTGCAACTCAAACCTTAATTAGATTCCTGAAGCTTGGAAGGCTATGCAGTAGGGGAATACAATGAGCTGCAGTCCAAACCTGAATCACTGCGCACAATGTACATGGGGATGTTCTTTCACAGAAGAGTATATCTGGAGAGCCACTGAATCCCTTGAAAAGAAATATCAGTAACCTACCCTATCCTGAAGCCAGCATAAGTGTTAAGACGAGTTATATTTCATCAGCCAAAAGGAAATACATAACTAAAATCCAGAGCGAATTGAATTAAATACATGCTTTTAACTAACTGAGGTTGCATCCTTGCAACTGTGAAGGGTAAGATTGGAACAAAGCAACAAAATGCCTCTAAGTGACAAGCTCTGCATATATCACATGTTAAAAGGAAAAAATAATTCTGCCCATAATTACTATCCTATAAAATCTCCCAAGTATAATAATTTTCCCAGAGGAAACTACATCAGGCTATGTAAATGATTCCATCCCTTGACAGACAGTAATGAAGACAAAATATTTACCAAAGAGACAAAACCAGAAAATATTGATCAAAGATTCACCAGGTCTTAATCACCACAGGGAAGTGAGCTCCATTCAATGATCTGGGAATGTCCTGTATCATGATTACAATAATTCTATAGCATCCTCATGCACTATAATCAGTTGTTGGAGCCTTTTTGAATAAAACTAATTACTTCAATATGTTTAAAACCTGGTAAAGCGATACTTGAATGTTTAGTCATTTTTAACCATAGTGGCGGAGTGTGATTCAGTTAATTTTATAATATAAAATATCAGTTAACATAATACTGATGAGAGTATGAGTACCAGGTTAAATATAGAATATATAAACATAAAAGTCAGTGAAAGTTAATGCATAAAGACCTATGAAACATCACATTACCTTCCTTAACATCAAGTATTTACCTTAATTTCAATATAATTTGAAACTAATCAATTCCAGTGATCACAATATGCATGCTGCTGTTGTGCATTATGTTCCTGAATATAAAATGCTCTACAACATCTTGCAAATAGTGACTAACTTAATTAGCTTTCATATATTCAAAACTAGATATATCTCAGCTGCTGGAAGAGGTTAAGTGAGGTTTTCATAATCACTGATAATCCTAACCCAGACAACCATTACTTTCTTTTGATATTATAAAATACAGTACTCATATACACACTCCAACAATCAATCTTTTCTTTAAACATTTCACTATCATTACAAAATAAAACCATTCACAATCAAAAGCTATCAGCAGTGCAAGGCTAAATCACAATTTCATCTAAATTAAGCTCCATAGTCACTATGCTGGTAATCTTTTACACTCAGCACTTACTTGATTTGACCAGACAAGTATTACATTTTAATTCAGTCCATGACTACATGCCCCAAGCTCTCCACAAATGTGCCATGTAGGTGAATTCCCACCTGAAACTATTCCATGCTGATGATGCAAGCACTTATTCCTTTGTAACATTTTGGTTTCTTGCTTATGCATTAACCCTCTAGTGTTTTGTTGTCCATCTGCCCTCTTATCTTACTGCGATGCACTCATTCCAGCCACAAGAAACAAGCCTCTGTCATGCCTTGTAGAACATCTCAAACCCAATATCTGCTCTTCTTTGCATATACAACAATGCTCCAATCTGCAAAAATGTTAGTCCCCATACCCAAATATTTTTACCCCCTATGGTTTTCCTCTTTCAAGATTAAAAGTTTGGGCTACCAGTAATGTCAGCTTCCAAAATTGATAAAGATAACATCTTGAATATGGTTGAAATTACTAAGAACTTGTCAGTACCTACATCCTTCAGCTTAACAGCACCCACACTCCAGAACTTTCACCAATACAAACTCAAAAGTTGAATTTGGAAGGAAATGAAAATTTTTATCCCTAACAAAATAGCAAAAATGAATCTTCCTATTGTATGAAACATCAGTACATCAATTGATGTCAAAAATTCTTTAAAACTCAAGAGCTATGAAAACTGCCTGACTTCCCCACAAAACTGTATATCTTTTTAATATCTTCAAGACCAATACTTACAAATAGCACCACTAGGACAAAATACTTTTCACATATCAAAACAAAAATATATTCTAACTTCTAAAGGAGGTTAGGTACATTTTCCTGAAGTTCATGTGATTTCAGACAAGCATTTCACGTACATTTACATCAGTTAACTCCGTATTTTCCCCAATTATTGTAATTCTCATTAGATTTCACATAATAAAATACTTCATTTCAAATTCAAACTCTTATTCTATTCTTGAAACAACAACTACCATATAAAAAAATCTCATTATGAAAAGCTATTACCATTGCAAGGCTAATATACTATTTTACCAAGTGATCACAAGTACTGTCTATACAAGATATCTTTCATCCTAAGCTTAGAACACTTGCTAGACGTCCTTCCCCCAGTATGATTGTAACACATTTCAAAAAACCATGGTCAGGGTTCTCCATGAATGTACATTGTACCTGTAGTTGTGGACTCTCACCTGAGGCTATTCCATGGAGAGGGTGCAAACTCTTGAGACAGCAATCCTCCCCTGTAGAATTCTCATTTCTCTTATGTGCATCTGCCATCTAACTTACAGCAAAGACCTCTATCCAGCCATAGGACACGAACCTCACTTAAGCCAATGAGTACCTCTCACACCCTTCATCAGCTCTTCTTTACAAATGTGGCATCCTTCCAATCTGCAAAACTTTTATTACCCATACCAAATGGCTGTCACCCCTATAATTTTAACTTTTTCACAAGTAATTTTTGATTACTAGTCCTATCCACTTCCAAAGTCAATATTAGTTAAAATCTTGCAATTTGTTGAAATTACGTTGCATGTATCAGAAACAGCTTCCTTCCTCTTAACACTTTGGCATTCAAGAACTCTACTACAAACTTACAAAGTGCACTGAACAGATATTAGCAGATGCAGCAAACCACAAAATGTGCATTGTGAACACATCATCAATCTGATCAAATTAGGAAAATATTCCTTACCCCAAAGCAAAATCTTCCACTGTAATTAGCCCTAATGCAAATCATATACGTCTTCCCGTTGAAACAAACATAAATGAAGACTTATGTTAATGTCAAAGATTGACAGTACCTTAGTACCAGAACAAACTCGAAAAAGATGCTTTCCC
>JAUTXX010513255.1:382-11815 GCA_032273605.1 Panulirus laevicauda | reverse complement strand
TATGTATTGATATTGTATATGTGTGTGTGTGTGTGTGGACATTTGTATATACATGTGTGGGTGGGTTCTTTCATCTGTTTCCTTGCACTACCTCGCAGATCCGGGAGAGAGTGACTATGTGTAATAATGAAAAAAAAATATTAAAATTATATTCATCCCTGGGGATAGGGGAGAAAGAATACTTTCCATGTATTCCCTGCACGTTGTAGAAAGCGACTAAAGGGTGGGAGCAGGGGACTGAAATTCTTCCCCTCCTGTTTAACTTTTCCAAAAGAAGAAACAAAGAAGGGGTCCAATTGAGATTTTTCCCCTGAGGCTCAGTCATCTGTTCTTGATGCTACCTCGCCAAAATGGGAAATGTTGAATATGTATGAATAAGAAAATTAAAAAAATATATAGGACAAACTGTTTTCCAGAATATAGCCAAGTCATTATAAGTCATACTATTTAAGCATGGTGAAAGCAGAATCTCTAAGAATGTATTTTGAACACTACTTGTTCTGCTTTTCTCTTTTTATTTTTGTTCGCGTAATATTTGATCCCAGCATCTAACCCCTTGATCGTGCAAGCTGAGGAAAAGCTTTATCATCTGGCATCTTCTGGAACTAGGAAGTGTTTAATGAGACAATATGCCAATTCAAGTGTACTTCCCATAGATCAATTTTTTCAACCAAGGTTCCCCTGAACCCAAGGGCTCCATGAGTATCCTTCAAGGCTTCCTCAAAATTCTGTCACGTTTAAAAACTTATGAAAGCCCAATTGTTCGTAATTCATAATTGGAATGCTTTTAACTTGAGCTTGGTTGACAGTAGCCTTGTCAATGGAGAAAAGCACTTGAATCACCTGAGGGGCTGCTACTGACAATAGAGAGTCCTGGGAGCTCCTAATGGGTGAAGGTGAGCCTTGAGTCACATGACTGATGTTGCCAGACACAGGTGTGCCTGTGCTAATTTGACCAATTCAGGCGACTGCCACAGGAGTATTTGTGTTGTCAGGCCACACTTCTCTGTTAGGTGGCAACCTCATGGTGAAGATAGTCAAGGCAGATGATTATCATCTCTTAGGGATAACAGGAGGATAATTTGTGGCAGCCTAGATGCAGTGGACTTTCTGTTGTGAAGGTAAAAATTGCCTGCCTATTTGGGTACCCACCTTACGACCGGGTGGTTACCCTAGGTCAACTAAGGTCGCTCAAGATCCTTTGTCAGTTGCTTGATGAGATAATTACAGTGGACAAGGTGTCTGTGCTGACCCTGACTTATTTTACTGCAACATCAGGTCACTGTTAGAGAACTTATGCAGGTGTCTGTCTTGACACTGGGAAACGCTGCAACAGAACCAATTGCATCGCAATCAATCGCACTCAGCTATCTCTTGCCATAAGATTTCCAACAAGATGCTTGCTGCAAAAACTTTACAATGGAGTGCATTCACAAAATTTACAATATCACCCTCATTACTAAAAGCTTTTACAATGTTTCAACTGAAAATAAAAGTGAATTGACCCGTTAATTATACTAAATGATGATGTTGCCAGAAGACAAACTGATTATCTTCCTTCAAGAGATTAACATATTCAAGATGATATCAATCCTTAAAGGCTTACATAATCTTATGTATTATGTATGCATATGTGTAATGTAGACAGGCCCTGACTAGGGAGGTATATTGCTGCCTGGGTATTGGGAGGGTTAGTGGTGGCTGCGTACTGAGCCAGGACTTAAGTGGTTGTCAAGTTGCATTCCTCTGACCCATATATCTGTTTTTCCTTCTGCCTCATTCACACACAAACTGCTAGCAGTCTGTCCACCATACAGTCTCTCCTCGTCACACACAACACTTTATAACACTTGAACTTGCACAACTCATTCTTCGTAACTCTAGATTTTTCCTATGGTGAACACTTACATGCTAGCCCTCCCTTTTGGCACAATGATAGGAGCATTAGATAGAAATATCAGGTAGGAACATTAGACAGGAGCATTAAGTACAAGTAGGAGGTAGGAACATTAGGTAGAAGTAATTGGTTGGAACATTAGGTAGAAGTATATAGTAGGAACATAAGGTAGAATTAGTAGGTAGGAACATTAAGTAGAAGTAGTAGGTAGGAACATTCGGTAGGAGCCTCTGAAGACACTGCTTTAGAATTGCCCTCTGACAGTGACCTGTTAAGGGTGAGGCAGTAAAGGTTCAAAATGGCACTGGAGTTCATCAGTTATGGAGACTCGCTGTTGGCCACATCTTTTTTACCATTTTTGCTTATCATTTGTTATAATGTTATACTGAACGTCTGCAGTTCAATGATACCTCACTTGCAAGTGGTAAAAACAAAATAGAAAAGAACGTAATTAAACTAAAAGTTGGTTTGAAAAAAAAATGGACATTTTTTTTCTCAAGAACTAATATTGAGTTAACATCTATGTGGGCCGTATTCTAATCTCAATGTGAGCCTGAAAGGATGTTAAGAATATCTAAACTTTGATTACCGATTACGACTAATTAGTTAATGTTTTGCCATTATAATCTGTGGCCGAGATTCGGACATAAGAACTTCACTGCTTCGAGAGGGGGTTCGATCATTGTGTAGATCTGAATCCCAATTCGGGAATTTAAGAATTCTGCTTCAAACAAGCGACCGACATTTTCAGTAAGTAAAAACTTTAAAAATATATCCAAACTCCACCACAGCCGAAAAATCTTGCACTACACGAAAAATGCCATACTGTACCAAGAACAGCATAAAGTGAGTATTTCAGATGTCGAGGAAAGTAAAGCATGTCCGATTTTTAACTGTTGCACTCTTAACAGTTAATGTTCTCTGTATTACCCAAATTTGGTAAAGATGAGCAGAAAACCTCTTAAAACAACAGCACACAGTTTCCTTAATACAACGTTTCGCCATTTTTTTTTCTAAAAGTAAAAGAATCCAGTCAAAATGTGCTTTTTGTACAAACTTTTTAGAGTCATTTTATGATCCATTGTTCCTCTGTGTTTACGGAAGCCACCACACTTGATCAATTAGTTTCTTTTCTCTCAGCATAATAAAGAAATGTGAATTTTATTTGCCATGCTAGCCATAACCTGAGAAAAAAAAATGCAGCTCATCAACGTAAATGGTCGAAACGAATGTGATATTTGCGAGTCGTCCCAAACCATCAGGGACTGGGATGAGGTTGCAATTAAACATGCAAATACTTGTGATACGCTAATAGCTTAACCAGGTTGTTGTGAATGAATATGCTGGATCATCTCGTATGTTATCCCGGGGCACTATGCTAGGAGAACCTTTACACGATTTCAAGACAGGAAGTAATTAATTTACTGTAAATGACACGAGATTAATCTTCATCCTCTGATGCATATTTAGTTAAGAGTGTGCTTGGCATGGCGTACTGATTACACTGGAGGAAATGATGGTCGAAGTTTTGGCCGACCAACTGATGATGTTGGAGAATCTTCAGGCGATTGTGTTGGGTATGGTAATGTCTATCGACTGGGTCGTTCAATTATGGTTTAGTTAGTCGGTTGGGCTTGAGGCCTGACCTGGGCTTGAGGCCTGACCTGGGCTTGAGGCCTGACCTGCAACTGCCTGGGTCAGTATACACGGCTCGTCAGCGTCAAACCATACAGTACGTACATCCACCAATACGAAAAATCTTTTTCTCCGGGTATTAAGCATGATTTTAACACCAGACAAACACTCACTGTACGTGGCCCGCTCTGCAGACCATATTTTTTTCCCTTTCCAGCAGAACAAAAGCGGAGATTTCTCTTTATGCACTCATGGCCGTAGGCGAACAGAAGGTATACATTGTGTCCAAAAGGTCTAGGAACTGGGCTTCAGTGACTGAACATTTGATTTCAATGATAAGTCATCGCCATTAAAATCCACGTTACCATTGGGGTTATTTGTGATAAGTTACCCAGTGCCGTTACAGAAGGCGAGTGCGTATGTCACAGGATGTGAGAGTAATGCTGACGGCAAAATCTGAACCTTGTATAAACAGTCATCTAAACTCACAAATTGCCCAGCATCTGTCGGCCATGACTACATGGTGTCTGTTGATCATGTTCGTGAAGCAATGTTCATGACGATATATATTCTCACATGATGGTATGAAGGTAGATGAATTTAGTGACTATTTCCATCTAATGTTATAGTGTATATGAAGTTGTTGATAGACGGTAATCTTTTCACAGTACCACACACAGGTAGACGCATTCTAACCTCAGCATGGTAGGGAATCTAGCGAAACTAGACTTTAATTCTTTAATCCTGCTATACCTCTGTCGTACTTCAGACACAAGCATAGTACAGTCATGTTGAAAGCAGTTTAATCATGACAGTAGAAAGGGAATCACGCGTATTGAAAATGTTCTTGAAGATGTTTTAAGAAAGTTCAGGACCGTAGGTATAGAAAGTGATAAAGGCAGAGTAGCTGTTGAGGAGAGGCTTTCAGAACTCTGGGGATGAGGGATCAGACGGAGTTGAGCCAGGCAGGGGTTCTGAGCGGAGGAAGAATGTGTGTGTGGGTCTCCCATCGCCCTTGGAAGCCACTATCTGAAGCTGCACCTGTAGGTTTCGCATGTAGCTTTCCTACTGAGCACCGGCAGGGTTGGTTAGGTAGGTTCTTGGACGCTGGCATTGTTGATTGGCAGTGTGTGTGGTGCACTGCAGGCAGGGACGGGGCACCAGCTGGTGTGGGGTCCTGGTGTGGTGAGAGGAAGGCCACAATCCTCGTATATCATCTGATACAGTTTTCTCGGCCTGGACGGAAACGTTAGCAGCAATATGAGCCAAATGTCTTTCCTTGGTACCTTAATCGACCAACGATTCCCTCCGGCGGTGGTAACGTAGACTTGTTGATTTTGGATCTATGATCCCTGTTGGTTGGAAACACACTCCAGGCCAGATCTTGCCCTAAACTGTGACTACATAACTGTCGTGCGTCAAGGAACCACCTCTTCCATACTGACATTGAGGATCATCATGTTGGTTGAGGTTACTGATAATATCTTTAGACGTGGTGTGTGCCAGTGTTGCATTAGGATGGTGTGTGGTGAAGTGGTCACAAGTGAGAAGGTCCTTCGGTGGTGATGAGGATTTTGTCATCCCACTGCTGCTCGTTAAGTTCAAGGGCTCTTCTTACTGGAAATCTGTCACTGAAAGGAGATCATTTTCGGGAACTCAAAAAGTTCTGTTTATGTGTGACGATGGATCCTTGACACCATGAGACTCGCTCTCACTATTGCCTTTGTCATATCCCCTGTTATTCTTCGTCTTCTCAACTCTCGCTGGACTTGTCTTTCCCGCTGATGTCTGTGGAAGGTTTGAGGAGTCGGCGGCTTTAGCAACGTCAGATGACGGAGCACCTCCTGGCTGGAGCCGTGTGTGTGTGTGTGTGTTCGTTCTCCTGACATTTCAGCCTTAAGAGTAAAGTCTTATATGCCACAGTGGGAGGCTCTTTGGCTATAAAGGTTGTCCGGAAGGGTCTGATGCCCCACTGCCACAAGGAGAGGAGCTCACCAGTACAAAATGTGATTGTAGTTCAGTGGTTCCTCCTGTACTGTGTCCACCACCGAGGGAACCTCACGACACATGGCTGGCCCAAGTCGTTCCACTCGAAGAGAACACAAAGGACAGATGTCCACACACACACACTAGGTCGAGACTGCCCGTCCTGCGCCACTCCCCCGTGTGACCCAAGACCTGAAGACATTCAAGCGTCTCAGGTCTTCTCCATCGTGTGATCGGGAAAAAGACAACTCAAAGGTAACGAGTTATCGGGTCACACGTCCTTCGTCAGATTAGAGCAGTTGCTGACATTCTTGGCTGCTGACTGGCCACTTGCCGTGGCCGCAGACCACCACCACCTCCTCCAACCGTCCACCTTTCACCCTCTTTTTTCGCCTCCCTCACCAACACGGCCGTACCGGCGACCACAAAACCCTCCCTCGCTGTCTCGTGTCCTCCTTCTCCTCCTCCTCATATCTCGCAGAACCGATTTCTCTCACCACCGACAGCTGCTTTCACTCTCAGGGAAGAGAGAGAGAGAGAGAGAGAGAGAGAGAGAGAGAGAGAGAGAGAGAGAGAGAGAGAGAGAGAGAGAGAGAGAGAATGGGGAGCGAGTGGAGGGGTGTGTGTTGGCAGGATAAAAATACAGGAGATTCACGCCAGGATGATACACCTTGCAAACATAACAAAAACAGTTGGAGATGATGCCCGACCAGCCCCCAGGCCAGGCCAGCCCCCGGGCTCGACCAGTCCCCAGGGACAGCCACCCCCACCGAGCATGGCACCCCAGGGCATAACTAGGCCTCGGGCACAGCCAACACCACAGTTCGTCTCCTTCCAAAGCCAGCACCACGACCAGCCACCAACACAGATAGTACCCCGACCAGCTCCCACCACAGCCAGCACCGCGCCCAGCCCCCACCACAGCTAGTATCACGACCAGCTCCCACAACAGCCAGCACCCATCACAGACAGCTCCTACCACAACCAGCACCACAACTAACATCACAGCCGGTTCCCCCCCAACAGCCAACACAAAGACCCTCACCACAGCCAGCACCACACCAGAGTTACCCGTAGTTTCCTTACGTCCTTCGAAACAAAAGCAACGCTCGAAGCATAATTCCGGAACCATTACCCTCTCAGTACCCTCGAAACAAATTCTGAACAAAATAACCACGTTCAGTCCAGTGTCACGACAACAATAACGCCCCTGTGTAAGTCAGTGATGATATATCCACCTCACGTTTATATAAACGCTGCCCTTGGAGAGCAAAATGCGGATATAGGGTGTTTCTACTTTAGAAAAAAAAGCCCAACTCAGAGAGACGGTACATAATTAGACCTGGGTCATGAGAAAGGGAGTGAGCGTCATGCCGGTCGTGGCACCGGAGGATGGGAGTGGAAAGCGTCGAAGTCAGCAAAACACCACCACCACCACGTCGGCGACATGACCGATATAAACGCAGTCCTGACGCTTTTTGTTTTCGATGCCCCGCAGACAGACGGGGAAAGGAGGGGGGTAGGGGGTGGGGGGTTCCTTCCTACCTACCTACCTACCCCCCCTCTCTCTCCTCCTCCTCCTGCCTCACTACTCACGTATCCCCCTGACGAAGATGTCGGCAAGGCGCCATGTTTGGAGAGTTATGCAAGCTCTTCCTCAGCGTACACTTCCGCCCGCACCTACCAGACACTCACACACACACACACACGCACACACACACACACACACACACATAACTCAGGCACAAAAGAGTACAGTTTCTAACCCCGCAGTCTACGAAGACACACACTAGCACACATACATTAACTTCCATACCCATTTGAACAACTATTGGTCTGCATGCCCTATGGCGACTGGTCTTTGGTCTGTAGGGACCGAAATAAGGAACCTGGACCAGGAGAAGGATTCAACTTGGTGGAGGAGGAACTGCTTCCTCCACACCAGCGGCTACGAACCCCGCTATCTGTCCTTAACAAAGACTATCATACGAGACTAAAACACTTGTGAAGTTGTTCAGTTCATTTCATATCCTTTAAAAGCATCCTCAACAGTTCTTCCCTCTGAATCCCTTTGCCTAACTGGCGACTCTTTAACTAATAAACGAACCCTAACGAACTTATTGGTCTTTTGAAATTGTCCTTTCACTCCACGAAAGTCGAAAAGAAGGCAAGTTTGCAAGTCGGTCCACAGAGCGTTCATAAAATCACGTGCAAGAGTAAGGATTGGAGGAAAGGGCGTCACAGAAGACCTAGGAAACCCTGTTGGAATGACAATATGATACGATAACGACGAAGATGAGAGAGAAGTTAATCCAAAGTAAAAAAAAATTATCCAGGTTGGTTGAGGTGTGGTCGAGAGGCTCAGTAATACGAACTGAAAATGAGTTCTTTCAGGCTACAGATTTCTCCCTGAGGTCAGGCATCAGTTTAGGGAACACCTTTTTCTTTTTCATCCACTCGTTTTCCCCGTTAAATTCCTGTTTTTCTTCTATTTGCTCGAAGTCCATGTAGACACGCCAAGTTCTGTACTGGTTAAAAAAAATATTAAGAGCCCACACTGACTTGATGATCAGAGTGGGAGAAATAGAGCCACTCTTTGTTATCTATGTTGAAGTCTGGTGCACTGAGGGACCATCCCTCTCGTTACATGAGATTGGCCTCATCGAAGAACGGATTCAAGTTTTTAGATCGAGGAGAACAGCAGGGGAAGGGCAGAAAAAAATACCAGAGGTTGCGAGACGAATTATAAGCCATGCAGAACCAGAGTTAAGGAAATATGAGTTACCATATGGTGTTAACAAATTTTTTTCTTATGCTTCAGCATGTACACGATATGTAGACTCGTATATGATACGTACAGACATCCACCCTTCAAGCTTGTAAAGTGGTGGAGACCAATTACAGAGTTTATACAGAAAAAAAAGACAATCTTGTGGAAATATCATTGTACACCTGGGTCCCTGAAAGAGGCACGAGATCAAAAGAACCGGAGGGTAAACTGCTCCACACGGGAATGATTAAGACAGCAAGACAATAAAGAATTGAGGTGAACGGAGGTAGAAGCAAGTCTGACCTTAAGTTTTTGCACCTTAGTGGGTAAAACTGACCATATGAAACTATATAATGTGTGTAATGAAGTTCATATTATATAATGAATTTTGTAACAACCACTGTAATATCAACCCACTGGCGTCTGATTACGACCCTTTGCGATCTCTGTAATCTATTTTTTGTTGGCGCTACCGCTATACAGGATGAGCATGGGGTGTAACAATATATATCCATGGGTTACATACGCAAATCAGATTAATGACAGGCATGTCATACAGCCTGGATGGAGGCGGAACTTACAACACCTTCCCCTCTCTCTATCACCAGAGCCAACACCAGCCCTAGGGGTCCACGTCACACACCCAACAACACAGAGTATTACGTGAAGGACAAACTGGACACTTGCCTAAGGCTCTGTGGTCATTTTTAGGCCACATTATGAAAAAAAAAGGCGCGGGAGGAAAAAAAAAAGGCTATGGGGCTCCTGGAGAGTTTGTAATAAATGGTCAGAGATCAACTGACCCCTCCGCTTCCACGGTGCACGGAGTGTATACGTCAGCAGAAATACACAGTTTCTAGGCAGTGGCCTGGTGGATCTGTGGGCATAGCGAGGCACTGTACAGCCAGCAAGGAAAAAAAAAGTATGGCACTGGCGTCACTATCTGTGCCCACAATGCTCTCTTGGATGTGTCCGGAGGGCCGCAGGAAGCACATATTTCGTCATTTAAGGACATGATACGCACTACGGCATGTATGAACACACACACACACACACACACACACACACACACACGAGTGTAGAATGTTCTTGTATTGTGCCAACAGGTATTCACTTCCTAGAGTTTCTGTGTGGAGATGCACCACTCGAGGATAGAGCGTTATGATACCTCGTCCCTTGCTCGAACAGATAAGCTGTGGAATTCCCTTCGTTCTTTTATCTTTTCCATCTTCCTTTAACGTTTGTGCATTCTAAACTTACTTCTTTCAACTGTATAAAAAATGTATAAAAAAAGACAAAAGCAATTGCATCTCATACGATCCATGGCGCACCCTTGTTCCCTTCCCTCCCCACACACACAAATATCTGATCATGTGACATAACACAGTCAACAAAGGATATGACACACTCCTGCCCACACACCCACACACACCCGCATCACGGTACATAACACAGGCGATGCCACTCACGTCTCAACATACAGAGACGACCAGACTACGGCACAGACCCATTCGCACACATGAACTCATACCCTCAGGTATGCACAGGTTCTACAGCAACACCCTTCTCTCTCTCTCACCTTCCCTCGGCTGTGAAATGGGAGCGAGTGATAAATGGAGCCACGCCTCAAGACCTGCGTATATAGTGCATGGTGCCTCTCTACACTGCAGGGAGTTCCTTTATAGCCATTTCCCTGCTAGCTGTTGAGCCGGAGGGAGAGGTGGATAGGGAGGAGCATTCTGCTTTTTACTGTTCTGTCTTCCTCTATATACCAGAGGGAGTTGTGGGTCGGGAGAAACCTCCTCCTTCACCATCCTGTCTTTATACACATACTTTAGGAATTTCAGGGTCCTGTTTCCTTATAATCTTGTTCTTATCGACATATGATCCCATTTCTATCTTTCAGCAGATAACCCGCTCATAAATCTTCAGTTGTCACTTGACTGTCCTATGTACCAGATGATCTGAGCCAAGCTTTCAGTTCCTCTCTTGCCTTCGTATGCAGATTCGTATCCTAGTTACGACCAGTCACCTAGCATTACGAACCCCAGTAAGTACTTTTCTTCGGTGATTGAGGCTGACGAACACCTGGTCATAAAAGAATAGAAAAAATAACCCAAATAAAGATGCACGTATTTTCCATTCCCTTGTGTTTTTATCTATCTAATCTAATAAAGCATATTTTCTGTTACCCGAGAGATAATCCTGCACAATTAGAATTAATATTCAACTCGGTGCTTTGTTCCTGAGTAATGTCTGTGCTGCTTAACGCTCACAACAGGTTCCTGAAACGTAAAAAAATATCAAAGGAATATTCTGTCGCATCCAGCACTATCATGATGTCAAAAGATCCGGGAACAAGATTTCTTTTGGTTCCGTCTTTTAATATATGCCGGTTATTATATCATTAATTAAGTCATGGTCGCTCTTTACAGCACTATTCATATGTGCTTCAAAGGACTCTATCCTGTGACTGCGCTACGTTCGTTGCTTGTACTAAAAATTCAAATGTTTAAAATGGAATAAACGTTACCTGAATGTCGTATCTGTTTTCCTGCTATCTTTTTCTTATATAGAGTATTTTGAGTAACTCTATTCTCTGGTTTTGCAATATATCTGTATTTATTCGGAAATAGCTTCAGAAATATATATTTAAGTAGCCCTGCCAATAAACTCCTCCAGCTTTGCCTTGAACACCAAGATGTATCTAAAGTTTACTACGTTACCCCTCAGAGAATCTCCGTTTTCTTCAACGGCGATATATTCCCACTTTCTTTGGTAGAGCTCGTCAGGATATCTATTATACATATTATCGGCTTATACAATGTATTCGTCTGTACTAACGCTAAAGCAGGATGAAAAACCAACAACTAAGCCAGTCTATGTAATACTAATCAAGATGAGCGGTAAAATTTTAATTTCTTCAATCAATACCGATATCTGGTCACCGTACACGGAAAACATATAATCAACTTCTCAAAAGGAAAAATCAAATCAATTGTTCCTGAGACGATATAGAAGCATGATGGCTGGAGATGCTTGTCTGTGTGTGTGTGTGTGTGTGTGTGTGTGTGTGTGTGTGTGTGTAGTAGCGTAGCGAGAGGCCCCAGAGCGCAAGCGTGTCCGAGAGGGCACGAGAGAATCA
>JAUTXX010513244.1:0-11816 GCA_032273605.1 Panulirus laevicauda | reverse complement strand
AGAGAGAGAGAGAGAGAGAGAGAGAGAGAGAGAGAGAGAGAGAGAGAGAGAGAGAGAGAGAGAGAGAGATCCAGGAATTCATGAGAGATGAGATTCTCGAAGATATCGTGGGGGTCACGACCAAACAACGTTTCACATAACCTAGTTAGTATACAACGGACACTGATCAATAAAGATGAGAAACATCCTTCTCTACATACCCTACAACTGTGGCCACTACAATTACAGTCCTTAATAAAATGGTAAGAATATTAATAGTGTAGGAAAGCCGTCCGTAGAAGAGAGCGCCAAATGCACCTCCAGTGGACAGACAGCCCCTTTCACAACACTGGTCTGGTGTGTGTGGCAGTGTATGGTACACCGTCTCCCACACAGTAAAACTAATATCTCATGTGCTATCAACAATCACTAACATGACCATCGCTTATAACATCCACTAACCACCACAACTACAACTACTATTGCAACAAACATACCCATAACGACCCTGACCATCACCACTACCTCAACTACCAGCGACATCTATCGCCATTTCACTGCTACTAATAACTATATGAAAAGCTTAATCTCACTTCAAGACTAATAATAACATGAAAAACTTAATCTCATCTCACTTTGAGACTAATTACTGCATGAACAGCTTAATCTCGCTTTTTGAAAGACTTTTGTTATATGATAAAAATGGAATGCCTTGTGGTTACCACCCACCATAACAAAGCCAGGCTATCCCTCCCCGTTTTATCAGGCAATTAGTGATCATCTCAGCCATACTGCAAAAGTTGGGGCTAGGACACTTTAGAAGCAAGAGGTAAATATCCCACAGCCATGAATATGCATTTACTCATTTTTCCTGGAAATCTAATAAAGGATGCAAATTGGTATCAGGTTCAACAGCACCTGTATTAAATCCTGACGTGGCAATGGTGAGGTAATCCCAACCTGGGCAGCAGTAGTGTTGTTGCTGGTGATGAGGCCATGGCTTGGGGCTCCTCATCCCACCTCTCAAGTAAACCCCCAACCCAAACCCTTCAAAACAGAGAGAGAGAGAGAGGCATCACTTCTATCCAACTTCTGACCGTCCATCCTCTCCTCTGACGGTGCTATCACCGACAACTCCTCATCCTTATCGCACCCACACATACACACACACACACGAACGCACTTCAGCCAACCCTTCCCTCCACAACTGGTTCCACCACACACCCTTAAACACTGGCCACATGCGACGACACCCCCCACTTACTGATGGAGGGGGGAGAGGTGGCTAATGGCGTGGTGATGGGTTGTCCTTCCGTTATTCTCACACACACACACCCACAGACACACACACACACACACACACATACACACACACACACACACACACACACACACACACACAGTAGCCAAGGGAATGGATGAGGGCAAATGTCACGTCGTTCTCTACGAAATTAGAGCGGGAGGAAGCGCTGAACGGTCTCCCATGGGAGCTTGGGACTGGAAAAGATAACCAGGAAGCAAATGGATGACATCCTGCAGAGAAGGAAATATCTATGTGACCAACAACATGGTTTCAGGGAGAGAAAGTCATTACATTTCTACGGCAGAGTGAGCTCAGTACTGGACAAAAAGAGAAGGCTGGGTGAAATGTTTGTATCTCGACTGCCATAAATCATCTGACACTGTACCATAAGGGAGGCTGTCTGAAAAGCTGGGTCACTGGGCATGAAAAAGGGTAGACTCCTTCAACGTACAGGAGATTAACTTGGTAGGAGGGAACAAAAGACGCATGTCGTTAGAGCCCCCCTTAAAACGGGTTGAGGTCACCAACAGAGTGCCACAGGGTTTTGTTCTGATACCAGTGCTCTTCTTGATCTACGTAAATGACTTGAATGAATTGCAGATGATGCAACGGTCATGAGGGAAGTGAAGAGTGTGGAGTTGTAGATATTTAAAAGGATATCCGATGGTACACAACCAGGCTGTTGGGGGCGATGCTGACTTGAGGGCCCGCGGCCTCTAACAATTTCGTCGACTAACGAGCCCATCCAACAGCCTTGGGTGAAGACCCCCAAGGATTTCACCAGGTATTCACCCATGCTATAGCAACATTCACACCAGTTAACACTTGGACACACACTTACTTTATGCCCTACGTCTTTAGGCCCCTGAATAGCGCCTGTCTCCACCTTTCCCTGATTAGCAGTGTGATCTCCGTCAATAGTGTGTCAGGTAATGCAACCAAAACCAAGCATTCTATGGGTAGTTTAATTCCTTTTGCAGCTCAGTCATGTTTAAACGAAACCTGAACTACAACATGTTTCATCAAAGCTAACCATAATGACCGAGATTTTTAGAGCACAAACTACATGATGTAACTTATGCACATAAATATCTAAAGGCAAATATATCATGACTGTAAACTGTATACGCTAAATGTTACAGTTACACAACTGATAAAAATTAATATATGGAGATATAATTATCAAAAATTATTCGCTGGCATTTGCACTCTAACTGGCCTCATTTTTGCACTTTTCTCGTCGGCCGCCGTTGCCACTGACCCACTCCGCCAGCAGAGCACTTCCCACTTTACAACTACATCATTAAATTTTCTTTCTCCGCAGTTGAGTCACAGCACAAGACAACTCTCACCGATTTTCCTTGCAACACCTTTTTTTCTGTACGCTGCCATGTTGCTTCTCTCGCTCTTTTCTCCAGGCATCATTTACGCTTCTGTTCTCGTGGTCTGTCTGCATGTGTCCCCGTACCCAAGGCTTCCCTCAAGTGTGTGTGTGGAGCCCGGCCATAGGAAGTGACCTAACGTTATGATACCACCTTCCCTCACATTGCTCAGCTGTGGAACAGTCTCTTCCTCCCTTTCGTCTTCCTATAACCCATGCACCTTCAAGAGTTAGGGCTTCAAAAACCTACAAAGCCGTGATGAATTTCTACTTCCTTATTCTCTCACTCTACCTTCATCCAAGATGGCCTTTGACTGGGGCATGTTTTCCCTAAGCCATGTCCGCCATTGTATAAAAAATAAAAAAAAAAACTATATAATCGACTGCTGGCGACGCTACCACTTCCTCAAAGTTGGCTTATATTTCCCAAAAACTCCTATAACACGAAAAGTTGATATCAAACTTGGTAATTAATCTGAGATTGGTTTTCATGCGTTCTCTCTCTCTCTCTCTCTCTCTCTCTCTCTCTCCGGCAGGTGGCAGGCAGCCACCGAACAGGGAGGTATATCAGTACAATCCGCCTGGGTATTGGTACGAATCACCAACAACCGATGGGTTGCAATGGGTGGTAACCCGGCTTGAAGGCCAAGGCAATAGCAATCCTCCAACAGGACATCTTTCAAAACGATCCTTAAATATATTAAACAGACGACTCTAAGCAATGCAAACAAACAATAACAGGGATGTATATCAATTCAAGTTAACTTGCATATTTCATAAACTCTGCCAGGAATAATATAAATGAAAAAAAATAAGAAAACTTTCACATACATGTTTTTCCTAGAACAAAAATACCCAGATAGTAGGTTCCATTACATCATCATTCTCCAACTTTCCGTCCATTGCATGCATCTGTTGCTGATTCTCACGGTTCTTCTCAGAGGATTTCACTAATATGGAACGGGTGACCAATAATCATATCATTGTAACTACATGGGAGGGCAGCGCATCCCACACCCCGACAACACGTTAGGTCTAACTTGGGAACACACGCTACAAGCAAGCCACAACATGACATCAAGTACACACAACCTGGCAACAAGTCAAACCTGCCACGGAAATGTATGCTACAAAGAAGCCACACCTACACAACACCACGGCAACGAGTGCACACAACTATGGACATACAACACAGCAAACTTCCCGAGTCAATATCTCACCCCTCACAAGTCAACTTCAACACCTTCAAAAGAGAAAAGCAGAGGAAAACACGAGGAACACGTGTAGCTTGAAAAAAAAATCAAAAGTGTAAGAGTGGGATTCGAGGTAGCAGGAGCGAGCGACTGAGGGAGAGGTGGTGGTGAGAGCAGAACAGAATAGAACGTATCTAGAACGTGAAAGCGCGTATGAGAGTGGAATACAATGGAAGGCAGGGGGAGCCTGTGAGTATGGAGAAGACATGAAGTGTGTGGACAGGAGAGCATGTAAAGTGGGGGAGAGGGTAAGAGAGTGATGTACAGAGGGGAAAGTGATAAGTGTGTGAAAATGAGAAGCAAATAGAGACACTACTTCCCTACAGCAACTATCCCTAGCACTGGTCAGTCTATCCAGAATAATCCACCCATCTATGCTAACTATCCTCAGCACACATCCATCCCTCCATTCTCAGCATGTACAACAACCCCCTACCTGGCTGCCAAGCCTCACCCACCCTCGCCGGCAGCCGTCAGTGCGTGCTCACGATGGCGTGACATCCAGGGTTATTCAGCCGCACGCACACCTGACCCCTGCCCCAGCAGTTACCTTACTCACCCTCCCCGCCACCTACCTACTTTATTATACATGCACTTGGGACGCCATGTCAAACAAACAAGCATGGCAGTCTCACTGTAGTGTGCACCTCTCGCTCTGCTATATCATGCGGAAATGTGGTCATAGTATTTCACAAATTAGGGGTCCTTTCTGCACCATAGTTAAGGAAGGCATGTTCTACTATACAGCAGGGTGGTCTGACTGTACCATAAAGCAATAAGTCCGTTGTATTATATATTACTGTAACCTGACTCGTACAGCAACAAGCCAGTGTTATCATACAGCAACGTAACCTCCTGAGTGTAACATACAATAACGAGATGTACTGCAACACGCTACCAGTACTTTACAAAAATAATTAAGATGAACATTTCCCCTGGTGTACTGCCGAGTTTCCCCGCGTACACTATGCGTAAACTGGTGACAGTCAGAGAGGGAACAGCACGGCCCTCTTCCCCCTCACTGATCGGAGGCAACACAGTACACTATGAGTGGTACAGCTTTTATCATGGCAGTATGTAAATCCCCGAGAATGTCAATACGACCAGTCCGGGATGACCTTGACCGTACTCTCCCCACCCCACCCTCATTGATGCCATGACTACCAGCACATCATCGCCACTGTCACAATACACCGCACAGTCACTACCAAACATAATATCCATATCCCGTCACCCATCATTCACAAAACTGTTTCACTATCAAGCATCATCGTCACATCACAACACGGCTTATCATATACCCTCTCTGCGTATCACATCTTCACATCACCACCAATGTCACAATGTATAACACCAGCATCGTCACATCACAGCTCCACCGTCGCAATACATCATTACCATCACTTCATGGCCTCCAGGTTCATTGTTGGTTCAAGTAAACAATGCCGCGCCCGGCGTCAACACCACCGGAAGACAAGTTATGTCTACAATATCATATCACCATGTAGGCAGGTATATCAACACACCACCACTATCCCCTACTACTGCCTCCGGGCAGGGTAGGGAAGGAAGGAGGTTATAAAGCATGATGATACAAGGGGTTTTGGGAGGGTCATCCCTGGCAGTCCCTACCTCGAACATACACTGCCCACCCATAACGCTGCTTCAAACTGCCTCACCAGTCGTCGTCCTGCCCAACGAGACCATCACCTCCATAATACGCACACCCAGTCTGGATGGTGACTCAGTAATTGGCGGTAGCAGGAGGAAGGACGGAGGGGGGGTGGGATTCACAGTAGTATTCCCTAGCCTGCGACCCACTAACACCCACAATAACTATTGACCAGCGCGCGCTGAGCCACACACACACACACACCCGCTCAGGATATCTACACACCCACCGCCATCCATTCTGTCCCGTCTCATTCAAACTGCCACGCGCAACGCCATAACTCTCCGACAAACAAACTATTAGGTGCCCCTAAAAGCACCTGGTTGTACTAGAGCACATTCCTCATCTGCGTAAGTCTCGATATACGAGCAGATGACGTGCAAGCGTGTGTGTGTGTGGAGCTCCTCGGCCGACCCGAGGAACAAACACCCCAGCACAGCAACACCACAAGCTACACGGGATCGTTCTTTTCTATTCCTGGTGGCTTCATGCCGTACTAGCATCGCTCTACTATGTTCAACAACACTTCCTCAAGTCTTTAAAAAAAACGATCCATAAAATTTTTCCTGTGCCCCCCTAATATAAGCCTTCAGCGAGAACCTCCCTTTTGATATTGGTTAAAGACAAGCATCACCTTCTAACGATATTCATGCGGAAACTTATGCTAATAATTTCGTATCTCCTGACGCAAAGAAGACAAAGTACCGGCGCAGCACCAGCCAGCAAAACTTCTTTCCACCAACACTAATCCCTAAACATTAAAACACATCCACTTCTCACCACAATCGACTCCCACCAACAAGACTTACATTATTAGGCGAGTGACAATAATCCAACTGATACAAAATATTCAGAAAGACACTGAATCAATATTTACATAAAGGACCTATCATTAAAGCTACAGAGAGTACATTAACCCGTCGGCCGCGACGCTGAACAGTCTGACTGATCTAGCTCAGAGAAGTAGCGGGAATAGTTTTGTCCTACACACAGCTGTGGAGGAAAAGGCGAACTCTTTAAATCGATGTATACCATCCACTAAGGGAAACCAGCATCACCTTTAGTCACTCACAAACCACTGTCCATCGAAACCCATACGACGAGGCCTCTTAACACACATCACCGCCAGGCCCGGCCCCCAGCTTCGCCACACCAACACTAAGTCACAACCTTCACCCCCCTACACACTTCGAATGACACTGGACACGCGAGAACGGCAAAATTAGGCGGGTGGGTGTGGGCGACCTACCGTTGGTAGGGAAGCACCATGCTGGACACCTGGGTCAGCATGGCAGCGCCCTCGCTGTGCCGCCGCCTCATCCTGCCGGAGGAAGTCGCTCTGAGGTTCCCGATGCCGCCAGTCGTCCCACACCACTGCCGCACCACCCGCCGCCATGCACTTCACACTCAAAACTGTGGGCCACCCCCCAGCCATCCCCAGCACCGCTAGCGTCACCTCCAGCTCTGGGGCTCGTCACCTGAGCGACAAGGCCCCAGCGGCAGCCCCGCCAATATCACCCGTCATGACGCCTGCCAGTGCACGCCACTCGCCCCACCCGGCCACATGACCCCACCAATCATATGTTTAATTATCTCCCAACACACTACACTACACTACACACTGCCACACTACACACCACTTACGTTACTCACTACAGCCTGCCACCGCACCACCGGCACAATATACTATCACCATTCGTTACACATCACACGCAAGTTTAACAAGAAAATTATGTGATCGTTTGCAGCAACACATCACATCAACTTGCCGCACACAAGGATAATACCATTATACGCAACACATTACTGTAACAAGACACGAGGATCATGCGACAATTTGCAAAATAACCAAGTCACCATGATACATGCATCATACCATGAAAATATACAACACCCAGTACAACAGTGTACCTCGCCAGGGGGCGTCATAACAACCTAATATTGTAGCCCCAGCGTTTCTTACAGGTCAGCCAGTTCTAAGGCATCATGACGGGTGCTACAATCACCACAGAAGGCACATGGCAGGTCGTCAGCCTCTCTTCAGAAGACAAAGCTGTGTCAGCGAGAGTAAAGAATAAGTAAGTTGTTGATAACTACGTCTACAGTAAACATGGGAGTCGGAGAATTCACCGATTCATGAGAAACAACGTTCAGGACACGGAGGAGGGATTACACAGTGTTCCGGAGACAAACTAAATGTGAAGGATGAAAACAAGAGGGCAGTGCATGGTTACATGATACTGGAAAAAAAAGCAGCGAACGAAAGAAGCGCGTAACAAAAGACTGGAGTGCATACAAAAAGGACGAATGTGCATCCAAAATGACGAGAGTCCATACATAAGGATGGGGGCGAATACAAAAGGACGGAGGTGCATAGAAAAGGACGGAAGCGCACACAAAAGGACAGGATCTCATAGAAAAAATGACTGGAGTGCATAAACATAAGAGCACACAAAAGAGGACGGGAGTGCATCCAAAAGGACGGCAACACATTAAAACAGGGTGGGAACTCGCACAGAAGTGAGAGCGTATACAGGACTGAAACCCACTACACAACAGGATGGAGCTGCACACAAAAGGACAGAAGCACAGTACAAATGGATGGTAAACACACAAAAGGCCTGACAAGCATTAAAAAAGGACGGGAGTACATTACAAAAGAACTGAAACACATTACAAAAGGATGAGAATGCTTGCAAAAGGAAGTGCATACAAAAGGAAGCGAGTGCACATAAAAGGATGGTAAAGCATACGAAAGAACGGAATTAACAACTGAGGCCCTCAGCCTGCCAAAATTAATGCATACAAAGCTCAGGAAAAAATTCATCTTAACAAGCAATAATTTGCAATGCAATACTAGACGGATGGAGAGGAACACATCTTTATTACAATACCCTCGTCTCCCCGTTGGGGCCATGGTTAATGAACAGAGCAAATGTGTGTAGCACAACGAAGGAAGGGGTATATATGTGTGTTCACCATTTCCAGCCTTTGTAAAGTAAGACCAGGAAGTAACTTACTTAAAGCCACTCTCTATCTACCACGTACAAAGCATTGTAACCAGATACCACCATCCACAGACGAACCCTACAGATCATTCCGTGGTGTTCCCCGACGGCTTCATATGCCCTAGTTCATCTTACTGACAGCACGTCGCCCCACGTGTACCACATCTCGCCCTCTCATTCTATCCATCGTAAATGTTCTGGCCCGATTCCTCGAGGCCTCTTTCATTCCATCCATCCATCTCCGTTTATTATCCAATCTGGGATAAGAAGGTAATATCAAGACAGATCATGATATGGCGGACATTATACGTGATGATGCTTAGAAAAATTTTACCTCTTGAAACACAAGAGGCACGATCCTTTAGCACGACGGTGGGACCTTTTGGTTTAATGGCGTGACCTCTGACCTCACCTTTATGAATCACGTCAAAAGTCATGCTATCATACAGAAGAGTGGATGTCTTTTTTTTAACACTACTTGTTGCCCCGCATAAGCATCAAATAACGCTTGACCAGTCACGTATGTTCACACCTTGTATTCCTTCTTGCACAAGCGTTATTTACTCACCAACAATTCTATATCTCTGATGACTAACTGCGTCATCTACCGTGTGTAACCGCATTGAGGATGAAATCCTTAACATCATTTCACAGTGTATAATGGATTAGGTCAATAAACGCTACCTTACGGAGGGCCATCACAAGACGTGATACAACCTCAAGGAAAGTACAACGGAACAAGATCTATGTTCAACCTAACCATAGATAGATAGATAGATAGATTGATAGGCAGATAAATGGATAGATAGATAGATAGATATGCACCAAAATTGGAAAACGTCAACACTGATAAAGCTCCGAACGCAGCTGCTCCTCCGCAACCGTCGACGTCCACAACACCCACGTGCAACATAACAAGACACTGCGCTAACAGAGGCAGAACCAGTCTCCACCCCAGCTGTGTAAACAATTAGTTCTGGAGGGGGGGAAGACGTGTCAACTCGCCATTTACTACCGGCCTACTGTTTACATGACGAAACTGGAGGAGGAGGACATTCGAGTCCTCTGTTCATCCCCAGGATCCAAGTTACCATGATATGAGGATCGTACCATGATGATAAACAACACCCGGTACAACGGTGCACCTCGCCAGGAGGGTCATAACAGCCTAATCTGCATCACGTTGCACCAGCGCCCCGGTGGCAGAAGTGATGTCTTCGAAAAACACTACTTGCTGTCTCCCCTCCTGGTGATGGTACCAGCTGACAGGACAAGGTGCCGTAAGAAATTGGGCGATCGGACAAATATCGCGTTGCCCTGCTAACTTCACCTATTAACTGAAGCCAACCGACAAAGGTGACTAACAGTTGTCTGGGCGGTACGACCCCGCCCCCTCTCCCGGGTTTCGTTGGCTCATGTCACGTGTTGAAGCCTCTACCTCCTCATCCCCTACGGCACAGAGAAACCGCCCTTTCATCTGTGTCTGTGCACCTAACCTCCTACTCCTCGGCCACGAAAACCCGAGTCGATCCCCATGGCCTTCCTACCTAACCTGGTCTGACCCTCGGCCTCAACAACCCTGGCCTGGCCCTCGGCCTCAATAATCCTAGCCAAATCCTCTCGACCTTACCACCCACTTTACCTCAACCCCGTAGCCTCATCAGACACCATGACCCCAAACCTGCTTGCCCCTCAAGACTCACCGCCCACCCTAGCCAATCCCTCCGACTTACCACCTGCCCGAACCTGTTGAAGCGTTCTTACTTCTTTTCTGTTTATATTTGTGAAGTACATAGTTAAGAGGGGAAAAACAGAGGTTGGGGTGGGAAGGTAGTGTGGAAACAGAAGACAGTTATACAATGTAAAGACGTATGGAGCAGATTTACTACAATGTGTAAATAGTTTGCAGGATAAGAATTTTTGGTGCCTTATTGAAATACCCCAGCATACCGCGCGTGTGTGAAAGTTTAGGTTAGGCGAAACAGCTGTTCACTATGTATATCGATGAATGATTACAGGCGTCCCTCTGGGGCCTTGAGGATCCGTGGGAACCATGCGTGTTCCCTGGCTATGCTTCAATCACACGGCTCCCCGCCCGAACCTACCCTTGCGGCGTCACCACCCACGCCAGCCTTACTCTCACCTGTCCAGGCTCCCCTACCACCAGTGACCGTGGTCGCCCGCCTCCAGGGAGATGATGAGCTGTGTGGGGGAGGGGTGTCCTAAGCGCTCTCTGCCGCTCTCCAGTTATGTCGTATCGATAACTTTCCATTGTTCCCGCCACACTGACTTTTGTGTCTCCTGCGCTGCCATTGTGACTCTATTGTCCGTGCCGCTGTGACCTGGCCCGCCCGTGGCTCTCTTCATGCCCCCACCCCACCAAGCTCTTGTCATCATCCGCGGGACCCCTCTTCTCGCACACATCCCGCCCCCACACTCCCAAATCCTCATAGCCCTACTTTCAGTACATTCCGCCGAGACACACCTCCACTTAGTAGCTCTCACACCCTCCACACTGATGTACGTAACCCCCCACCCTGGTGTAAGCGGCCCACTTCACCCAGACGCTTCCCCCCAATCAAGTAGCGCTCTCTCTCTCTTTCTCTCTGTAACACCCGACGGCACACTTACCTCTCTCGGCCGTAGGCACTCTCCTTGGACATGCTCCGCCACACCCCAGCCCTGGGCCCTTTCCCTGCCCACGCTTCACCAGGTCCCAAAATTGCAGCTCTCCTTCCTTTGCGCTTGAAATCAGGAAGCCAAAGTTCTAATCAATGTAAACTTTCACTTCTTTCTTCCGGTGTAAGGATGAATTCGATCATGCCAATGGAAAACTTGTACTAATATATTACGCTAACGTTGTTCATACCATCAGACCTTACGGTAAACATTTTGTTAACCCCTTGTTCGAGGCAGTGAGGCTTTTAAGTATGATGGCCCTGTCTCTTACCTAATACTCAAGGGTCAAGTCAAAAGGTCACGTCATCGAAGCCAATGGTATAGTTTAAGGTGTTACGTGACTCTTCTATGGCAACTATACTATACCGTCATTCACCTTACCCTCACACTAATGGATGGGAAAAGTGTCTCTGGATAGGAGCTCTCACAACTAACCTTGCTGCCGAGAGCGTCGTGAAGAAAATCATTGTCTTCTTCCATTTATGCTTCAACCTGAGCGCCCAATTTCTCAAGAGCTTAAGTTCCTTACTGTTGAGACTAT
>JAUTXX010513233.1:0-11817 GCA_032273605.1 Panulirus laevicauda | reverse complement strand
AGTACTTGGGTATTTTATCTCAAGAACTTCATTCAGCCCTCATGACCACCTAAAACACCACAGGTCCGTACCTGGGTCGATTTTAGGTTTAGGAGAGCACCCCAAAGTACTTGGGCATCTTATCTCACGAACTTATTGGGCCCCCATGACGATCTCAAACACCACAGACCCGTACCTGTGTCAATCTTAGGTTAAGGAAAGCACCTTGAAGTACTTGGGTATTGTATCTCAAGAATTTCCTTAGGCCCCCAGGACCCCCTTAAACATCACAGGTCCGTAACTGTGTCGATTTTAGGTTCAGGAGAGCACCCCGAATTACTTGGGTAATTGATCTCAAGAACTTCATTTGGCCCCCATGACCCCCTTAAATACCACAGGTATTTAAGGGGGTCAATTTTAGGTTCAGGAGAGCCACCCAAAGTACTTGGGTATTTTCTCTCAAGAGCTTCATTCGGCCCCCATGACCACCTAAAACTGCACAGGTCCGTATCTGTGTCAATTTTAGGTTAAGGAAAGCACCTCGAATTACTAGGGTATTTTATTTCAAGAATTTAATTTGGCCCCCAGGACCCCTTTAAACATCACAAACCTGTGTCGATTTAAGGTTGAGAAGAGCACCCTGAAGTACTTGGGTGTCTTATCTCAAGAACTTCATTTGGCCCCCATGACCACCTGAAACACCACAGGTCCGTACCTGTGTTAATTTTAGGTTAAGGAAAGCACCTCAAACTACTTGGGTATTTTATCTTAAGAATTTCCTTTGGCCCCCTAAGACCCCCTTAAAGATTACAGGTCCGTACCAGTCTCTATTTTAGGTTCAGGAGAGCACCCTAAAGTATTTGGCTATTCTATCTCAAGAAATTTATTCGCCCTTAAGGACCCCCTTAAGCATGACAGGTCCGTCCGTACCTGTGTCGATTTTAGGTTCAGGAGAGCACCCTGAAGTATTTGGGTATTTCATCTCAAGCACTTCATTCGGCCCTCATGACCACCTAAAACATCACAGGTCCATACCTGTGTCAATTTAAGGTTCAGGAGAGCAACCTGAAGTAGTTGGGTGTTTTACCTCAACAACTTCAGCACCCAGGACCCTCTCAAACATCACAGGTCCATACCTGTGACGATTTTAGGTTTAGGAGAGCACCCCGAAGTCCTTGAGTATTCTATCTCAAGAACTTCCTTTGGCACACAGGATCCCCTCAGACACCACAGGTCCATCCATACCTGTGTCTATTTTAGGCTCAGGAAAGCACCCCGAAGTACTTTGGAATTTTATATCAAGAACCCTTGAAACACCAAAGGTCCGTACCTGTGTCTATTTTGAGTTCAGGACACCAACCCATAGTACATGGGTATTTTACCTCAAGAACTTCATTAGGCCCCAAGGACCCCCTCAAACACCACAGGTCTCTACCTGTGTCGATTCTAGGTTCAGGAGAGCACCCGAAGTCCTTGGGTATTTTATCTGAAGAACTTTATGCAGCCCCCAGGACACCCTCAAACACCACAGGTCCGTACCTGTGTCAATCTTAGGTTCAAGAGAGCACCCTAAAGTACTTAGGTATTTCATCTAAAGAATTTCGTTTGACCCTAAGGACCCCCTCAAACACCATAGGTCCGTCTGCACCTGTTCTGATTTTAGTTTCAGGAAAGCACCCCATACTACTTGGGTATCTTATTTTAAGAACTTCATTCGTCCCCCAAGAACCCCCCTTAAACATCACAGGTCCATACCTGTGTCGATTTTAGGATCAGGAGAGCACACCGAAGTACTTGAGTATTCTATATTAAGAAATTCATTCAGCCCCCAAGACCCCCTCAAATGCCACAGGTCCATACCTGTGTCGATTTTAGGTTCAGGAGAGCACCTCAAAGTACTTGGGTATTTTATCATAAGAACTTCATTTGGCCCCCAGGCCGTGAAACACCACAAGTCCGTACCTGTATCAATTTTATGTTCAGAAGAGCACCCCAAAGCACTAGGGTATTTCATCTCAAGAGTTTCCTTCCATCACCAGGATCCGGTTAAGCTCCACAGGTCTGTATCTGTGTCGGTTTTAGGTCCTTGGGGGCCAAGGACCCCTTGAACACCACAGGTCCGTACCTGTGTCGATTTTCTGTTCAGGAGAGTACCCCGAAGTACTTGGGTATTTTATCTCAAGAACTTTGTTCGGCCCCCGTGACACCCTTAAACACAACATGTCCGAATGTACCTGTCGATTCTAGGTTCAGGAAAGCACCCCGAAGTACTTGGGTATTTTAGATCAACAACTTCATTTGGTCCCAAAGAGGCCCTCAAACACCACAGGCCCATACCTGTGTCGATTTCAGGTTCAAGAGAGCACCCCAAATTACATGGGTATTATATCTCGAAGAAATTCTTTTGGCCCCCAGGACCACTTCCAGACATCACAGGTCCATACCTGTATTGATTTTGGTTCAGGAGAGCACCCTGAATTACTTGGTTATCTTATCCCAAGGACTTCGTTTGGCCCCCAAGGACCCCTTCAAACACCACAACCTTTATCAATTTTAGGCTCAAGAGAATGCTGCAAAGTACTTGTATTTTACCTTCACAATTTCGTTCAGGTTTCAGGACACCCTTAAGTATCATAGGTCCATCCATATCTGCACTGATTTCAGGCTCAGAAAACTTCCCTGACCGACTTGGGTATTTTATCCTAGCAACTTCGTTCAGTCCCCCAAACGCCCCCTAGTCCATAAATGTGTTGATTTTAGGTTCAGGTGAGCACCTCGAAGTACTCAGATATTTCATCTCAACAGCTTCATTTGGCCCCCAGGATGCATCTCCACCATCTTGGTTATTATTCTCAATGACTTCGTTAAGCCACAGGGATTCCCTAAAGCACCATAGGTCCATATCTGTGTCAAATCTAGGCTCAGAAAAGTGCCTCAACCGACTCATGTATTTTGTCTTAAAAATTTCATTTGGCCCTCAGGCCACCCTCAAACACCACAATTCTGTGCCTGTGTCAATTTTAGGTTCAAAAGAGTGCCCTGAAGTAATCGGGTATCTTATCTCAACAATTTCATTCTGCCCCACGACACCCTCAAGCATCACAGGTCCATCCGTGCCTGTCGATTTTAGGCTCAGGAAAGTGCCTTGCCTGACTTGGATATTTTATCTCAATAACACACATCCATACTTGAAAAATTATGGAAAGTATCTCTTGATGCTTCCCCTAACCAAAAGACAACTAGTTGCTAAATATGAAATGAATAATGATACAGTTTTATTACAACATAATCATTAATTACAAGCCCTTAATGACAACCAAACAATATTTCAATCCCAGATTCATAATCAGCATGAAAAAAGTCTTTAATGACACCCAAACAATATTTCAATCCCAGATTCATAATCAGCATGAAAAAAGTCTTTATACCATGGTTTTCAGGTAAATCTAGTACTCTCCACAAAATACCAAAAATTGCAGGTAATAGCTCAGGGTATTCTTTAGCACAAAATACTTTTTCTCTTAAAATTGTAACATAACATAACGAAACACATCTTTACTTGAAATAATCAAGGAAGCTGTTATTCATTTGTTCCTGACACTGTCTTATTAAAGAGAAAAGAAATCAGTTATACAGAAAATTAACTGCACATTTTTTTGGTTCAATTTAGTGCCCTCCACATTGATTTCATCATTCTAACTGTGATTTTTAGGCCTGACAAGAAAAACAGTTTTTTGTATCCTGGCTCACTTTAGTATTTTGTTAGAGTTTATCAGTGTGATTGTGATAAGTAAGAATTTATTCCATACACTCATGATTCAAACAGTGGTATCAACTGCTATGGCTTAAACCTACTGAATTTTGATTTTGGTCTTCCACCCATAAAGGCAATAGTTTTTCAATTGTTTCTTTTACTGGATTTCTTACTATTGATGCAAATTTGTTTGAGTGTGTCCTTAACTGATGCAGAGGGCTTTTAATTTTGTCAGCATTCCTCTTGACTGGGTGTAGAGAGTAATCACACAATAAGCACTAAGAGGAAAATAGCAGCCAACAGGCTGTGCTTACCATTAGTTATGCAATACCCACAATATGAAATGCACAGTGTGCACAACATAATCATTAATATTTACAGTGTGTATTTACAAGTGCTAGAAAAAACACATGTTATACGTACCTCAGAAAACCATTTTGAAAAGAGTGAATGAGAATTAATTTCTACCAGCTGAGCATACTTGTATCTTGAGTCAAGTCTGATACTTAGTTTTTGAGCCAAGGCTTTGCAGAGTGAGGTCTTCCCTGGAAAACATCAAAAAGTAAAGAACGGCATAAGGAAAAAAAGATGCAATCATAGCCAGCATGTCTGATCTGAAGTACAAGCATTTTTTCATCTAAGTACATTTAGTTTTCAAAATTTGTAAAATGAGTAACCACCACACCAATCAGCAACTCTTCAGAATGGATGGCAAGCATAAGATTCAAGAAATTACTCAAGAAATGTTAAAATCCAATTCTATTCACTTTCTGCAATTCAAATGACCAACATGCACCAGCTGAAATTACAGTACAAACTCATTCTGTCACAATTTGGAATGGTGAAATACAGCTAGCCATATTCTCCAGAGAGTAAATTTAAACATGCACACTCAACAGACCTGCAAAGAAGAAAATGGAAAATGAGAATATCCCTTAAAGGAGGCATTCTCTTCACATATCACCCTGTAATAATGAAATATCTACTCTGCAATCAAAAACTATAAGATAATGTTTTCTTGTAGATGTCTACTGAAAAAGGGTGTTATGAAGTGTGACCCCCCCACCCACCCACAGGCAGAACCTAGGGGAATGAGAAAGAGCACTTGCTCATGGGGGTGGGATGATCAAAACATCTTATCTACTATGTCAGGCATATCCTCTTGCATGTCACCCTCTTTGACCTCCAAATACCTAAAAGGTCAGCTGATGTTTGTTCAATGACACAAAAACCATAAACCAACCTGCCCAAGCTGATGATAACATTGGTGCAGAGGTCCATGTGGTACCTTTCAAAACCATACCCCGACCTAGAAAGAGCCTTAAAGCTTTAAGCATCTTAGAAAAAAAAAATACCCTTAATGACAATTGAGACTTTAACCTGGATCATTCTTTTTTAAAGATGGCACACCAATAGCCACACAACTGAGATCAACCATATCTAAAGGGACATATTATTCAGCAGAAGTGTTTCCTGAAAGCTGCAGACTATTCCTGCAAATCTCATTAAATGAGAGACATTTTAAGGCAACCAATTTAAAAGCCACTTTCTTGAGATCACAAGCTCTAACAATCATACTTGGTTGTGAAAGAAGTACCAACTTCTTGATGCAACATAAAATACTCTTTGCTGAAAAAGGCTAGAAAAAAGTTTAAATGAACAAACATAATGAAGCATCTTGACTACACAAATGAATTCAAGAAGTTTTAAAGAACTGCATAGATTTATTCTGAAAACTAACCATCTCATTTAGAGCAAGAGACTTTGGATTAATCTTTGCCTATACAAACTGATCAACAAATTTTGGTATATATCTCTCTCTAGAAATTAAATGAAATTAATTAATCTTTCTTCCTATTCCAAATCTTACAGAAAAGAGTTTTCACCAAAGCATCCACAATACTCTCTTACATCTGGGATACTCTCATACATGTGGGACACTCCCATACATCCAAGATACTTTCTTGCATCCGGGATACTCTCTTACATCTGAGATACACATCCAGGATAATCTTACATCTAGGATACTCTGGTATATCAGGCATTCTCGTACATTCGGGGTACTCTCTTACATCTGGGATACACTCCTACATCCAAAATATTCTCTAACATTTGGGAAACTTTTACATTTGGGATACACTCATACATCTGTGATGCTCTCATACATCTGTGATGCTCTCATACATCTGAAATACTCTCTTACATGCAGGATACTCTCATAAATCTGGAAAAGTCTCTTACATCCGTGAAAATCCTAACTAACCAATTACCAAGTCACCTCCTTTCCTAAGAAATTCAATTGCCATACAATCCACTCAGTCATCTTGCCACATTTCGTCTTACAAATGGTTTTCACCACCTCTTCTCTTTTCACCAAGTCACTTTTTATGACTCTCACTTTGCTTACCTCCCTAATCCAAACACCCTACATCCGCCACCCTATCATCAAACACATTCAAACATCCTTCAAAACACTCATTCCATCTCCTTTTCACCTCATCACTACCTATTACCACTTCCCCAATTACCCCCTTTACTAATATTTCTGTTCTCTCATCTTTCTCACACTATCAACTTCTTTCCAAAAACACCTTAGTCTCCATGAAGTTACTGAAATTGCTCAATCCAACTCTCAGTTGCCCTCTGCTTTAACCCCTCAACTTTCATCTTGACCTCCTGCCACTTCCTCTTGCACACCTTTCAGTCATTTGTATTGATTTCCTCTAAGTACTACCCAAACATCTCCCTTTTCTCTTCTGCTAGAAGCTTTACTTTGTCATCCACCACTCTTGTACAGGACTTTCTCACCTATGTACTGCATATATGCCAAAACACAGACAATGTTCTCAGTGACATATTCTATGGGGTAAAAGGCATAAAAATTCCTTCATTGATAAAGACAGCCAAGACATGACTATATGACTTGCTCTGCATTACCATACAGTATGGCAAGCAGTTTCTGTAATGTAGTAAGTACAATGCCAGTTTGCAAGCAAAATCATTAGATTCTTTAGCTCATTTTATGTTACAGTTACATAGCGCACAACAGGAATGAAAACATGTTATGTAAAGGTTAAAATTAATAAATCTGTTGAATAATCAATATACAATAATCTTTCAGCTATAATCAAAATGACAGATACATTATTCTCTATAATTATGAATGACTGCCTGTGATGAATGCATTCAAGTGGGCTGGGCCATTGTTCATTTGATCCTGATACTACCCCAGTAAAGCAGGAAAAATAATTACCCATGCATAAAAAAAATTCAGTACATATAAGTATAGTAAACTGACAAGTATAATGACAATGATGATGGTAAACTTACCAGTTCCAGGTGGACCATGCAGTAGTATCACTTTATTCCATGAAATAATATTCTTATTAATCCCTTTGTCAGAAAAGAGAAGGGTAGTTGAAACAAATTTCAGTAACTGGAAAAGAATTATAACTCTGGAAATTACTTCAATTTAGAGACATCCCTAACTTCCTTCTGAAGGAATGATATCTGTTTCTGATTATCTCACCGTTCCATCTGTTACCTCTCTATTTCATTTTCAAAGTAATTATCACCTTTCAACATCAGTTACTACATTTCAGGATTACTTACCTGCTCCTTAATTGGTGTGTCATATATGAGGTTTTCCCATATATCATCAAACTCTGTAGAAGGTAATATCCAATGTGTACCTGCAGGAATATCTTCTTCACCCTCACTTAGCTCATCAATAACAGACCCATAACTTTCCAATTGATAAATATAATACTCAGGCTGCACCAAAGACATGTCTACATGCTGCAAAGAAATAGAACAATTATAATACTTATCATAATTTACTCAATTCCCAAATTTTCTTAGGATGGCTCAGGTACATAGAGCCTCAGAAATGATTTATGCACATCCTCAACCTATTCCCAGAATGTTAAAGTGAATCATGGACTCCTGCTCTTACATATGCACTTACTTACCACCTTGCATGCTAATTCATTACATAGGACCAACATACCCATTCACAATACTTCCTTATGGTAAATGCTTCCACTGCATCCAATCCCATCACTCCTAGAACTGAGCATCGTCTGTACGTAGATGATACCAAATTGTTAGCTAAAAAAGTCGAAAAAACAGATAAAATGAAAGGCCACTTTAATACCACAGATATGTAGAAGAATGCTGAAACAATGCAGATAAATGTAAGGCACTAGTTTTTTGAAAGATAAGGAAGATCACTAAGTAATGACTTTGCATGCAAATGAATTTCTAGTTGGGGATAGGTTTATATCTAGGAGTAAAGCTCAGTCAAGATGGATGGAGGAAGTTGAAGCTGAAAGCAGTTATTGTGAGATACAATGATAGTCCTGGTGAAAAAAAAAGTTAGCACAGAGTGGGCAGGAAGCTTGCAAGAAAAAGTACTTGTCCCAACCCTGATGCATGGATATAAGGCCCAAGTTCACATATGTGAGTTCTGAAGGATAAAAAAGAATTCTATCTGAGGTAATGTCGCACAAACTTTGAGATAACCCCTTAGAACCCCATGAGTTAGAAACCTGTTACCCCCTGCCTTCCAGGGAGGTTAATGCCTTTCACCCCTCATGAAACACCTGTTCAATAGCTGCAGCCTGCAGTTCAGTCCATCAGCTCTTCTGCCATTTGTTAACCTTCATTAAGCAATGACTTCACTGTTAGTCTGGCTTATACATCAGTTATGCTGACCCCCTAATAGTTTTGATAACACAGACATCATCCAGATGGTGGATACTGTCAGTTAAGAGAAAGAATTCTCAGAAAGACCAAAATGTAATCTACCTACCAGACTTAATGAGCACTAGCATATAACTCAGATTGGAAAGTCTTTTAATCAAAGATGAGACATTCCTCGCTGGGAGAGAGTTCAATTCCCAAGATGAACAAAAACTTGTTCCTCTCATAAGTTTCAGATAATCTCAATAAATTCTCTCAGGAAAAGACTGGGCATAAAGCATAATATTCTACAGAAGTCTTCGAAGAACTCAAAATACGGAGGACTAATCTTACCCTAAGGAGTGTTACCACTGAGCACGAGAAGGTTGGTTGGTTGATCGTTTGGACTTAGGCATACCAACTCCCATTAAGGCCATCAATATCAAGCTATATCCACCAAATAAAAAATCTTTTGACATCTTCGAGTTTTCAGGATAATTCTAAGACCACATACACTCTCATTATGAATGTGGCCCTTGAGGCAGTTCATACGACTGGATATCTCATGTATCTCTAACTTTCTCTCAGCACCAAGGCTATCAAAAAGTGTTCTTAAGATATGCTAAAGTGCTAAACTGCTATAAAAATCTATGTATAATAAGTTTAGGACCATAGATAACTTCCCCATACAATGCAATGGGGAGACAGTTTTCCTCAAGAAAAACTAAGAAGCTTAACCCAAACTGTTGAGGCAAATTGCATAGTCAGTAGCTTTTTCCTTCTAAAGAAACAAAGGGCCTGTACAAATGTACCAATCAAATCAAAGGCAAATAAAGTTTTGACTGGAAATCAAGTGAGACTGTCACTGAGGATAAACCCTGATTTTTAACCCTTTGGGTGCACAGATAGCATTCTGGTATATGAACTAAAAAATGCCTGTATGCAATGTCTTCATTTTGGCTAAAGCCATCTGAAAATGATTCCCCCTTTCACTGGCCATTTACTGCTTTACAGAAATATTTGGATGATTCTCCATGAGGATAAGTGCATCTATTTGGCAATATCTGAAAGTAATATATGAACAATCTATTATTGCGATATGCTCTATGAATTTCAGTTGTATGTAGTAATCCTCCAAGCAACAAAAAGTACAATTATATTTGCAATACTTTGTAGCATTCCTTGAAGATTTAGTGGTGTTTGTTTACAACTAATGGTTGTCCCTTTTAAATTTTTCCAGCTCATCACTCAAATTCTTTCTCCCGTTCCTTACAGAACATATGAACACAGAATGAAATGACTTTAAAGCCAAGATGACTGAGACAGTACTGGGAGCCTCAGACTCACTAAATGAAGATTTTGAAGCATTTGTAGCCATAATATTTACATGGGAAAGGTGTTAGTGCACAAACCTACCTTGGCATCTTATCTTTTTTATTCATACTGGCTGACTGCTTCTCTCAGTTTTGAGACAGTATTTACAAAGGTCACACATCACTGGATCTTTCAGCTTTATATTTTACAGATAATGAAACAGATAAAGGTAGAGATAGATTTTCCAAAATTATGCCAATATCACATGTAGTTATTGATCAGTACACAAAAATAAAATTAAATTCCAAAGGGCCAAAATAGTTTTTTCTAATCAGCAACAAGTCTCAGCAAACGTATTTTAACTTTATCCACACTTGCAGGTGAATTTTCACCTAAAATGGATTACAGAAAGGTTGCTATTTTGAATTAAGATGCAAGGAATCTTGATCCAACCACTTCACACCATATTGTCCTTAAACAGTTCATTTCCAACACACCTACCTTCTTCTGTACAGCCTCAACTATAGCCCATGCCTCACATCCATATAATAGTGATGGGACTATTATTCCTTCAGTCATACCTATTTTTGCTTTCCCAGCATGCTCTCTTTCCACACATTCTGCAGCACTCCCAGAACCTTCACCTTCCCTCACTCAACCTATGACTCACTTCCACTTCAATGGTTCCATTTGTTGCCATGTCTAATCCCAAGTATCTAAAACACTTCACTTCCTCCACCTTTTCTCCATTCACACTCACACCCCAACTAACCTGTCCCTCAACTCTGCTAAATGTAATAACCTTGCTTTTATTCGCATTTACTTTGAACTTCCTCCTTTCGCACACTCTTGCAAACTTGGCCACCAACTTTTACAGTTTCTCACTCAAACCTGCTACCAGTGCTGTATCAACTACAGACAACAAATGACTCACTCCCTAAGCCCTCATTCTCCATTGTCTGCATACTCACCCCTCTACCCAAGACTAATATCTACCTCCCTCACCATCCTATCCATATACAAACTAAGCAACCATGGTGGCATCATACACTTCTGCTGCAGACCAACCTTCACTTGGAAGACAATGATACATAGTAAAAAAAAAAAGAGTGCACTAAGACAGTTTTGATCTGATAAGGGATGCAATGGAACAAAAATCTAAAGTTCTGGCAAAAAATGAAAAATTCCATCCAGAATTAATTATTGCTGGCCACCATCTTTCTTCCACAAATCTTCCCATTTATTCCATTCATACATTCTGGCTCCCTATGGACATACTTCCAGGTATGTTTATGTTTGTACATGAGAAACTCTACAGAAAAATTACATTGTTTATATCTATTATACTTAATCGCCGTCTTCTGCATTAGTGGGGTAGCGCAAGGAAACAGACAAGGAATGGCCCAACCCACCCACATACACATGTATATACATAAACACTCACACATGCACATATACATACATACACATTATAACACATACATACATATACATGTATACACATGTACATATTCAAACTTGCTGCCTTCATCCATTCCCATCGCCATCCCAACACACATGAAATAGCATCCCCCTCCCCTCCAGCAAGGTAGTCCCAGGAACAGACAAAAAAAAGGCCATATTCATTCAAATTCAGTCTCTAGCTGTCATGTGTAATGCACCGAAACCACAGCTCCCTTTCCACATCCAGGAACCACAGACCTTTCCATGGTTTACCCCAGACATTTCACATGCCCTGGTTCAATCCACTGACAGCACGTCCATCCCAGTATACCACTTCGTTCCAACTCACTCTATTCCTTGCACGCCTTTCACCCTCCTGTATGTTAAGGCCCCAATCCCTCAAAATCTTTTTCATTCCTTCCTTCCACCTCCAATTTGGTCTTCAGCTTCTTGTTCCCTCCAACACTGATACATATATCCTCTTTGTCGATCTTTCCTCACTCATTCTCTCCATGTGTCCAAAACATTTCAAAACACACTCTTCTGCTCTCTCAACCACACTCTTTTTATCACCACATATCTCTCTTACCCTTTCATTACTTACTCGATCAAACCACCTCACACCACATATTGTCCTCAAACAT
>JAUTXX010513222.1:0-11818 GCA_032273605.1 Panulirus laevicauda | reverse complement strand
CTTCACGGTGAAGAGTTATATGCAACAATCACCACTGTTAAGAGAAAATGAAACGGCGAGTACTTTCATTTAATACATCCTCAGACAGAGTGGGGGAGATATAGGTGTTGAGGTCCTTAAAAGCACACAGGTAGCAGAGGCGGGATTTCATTAATCCCCGTGGAGTGCAGGTGGTCACTAATTATGTGACCTGACATCTCACCTTGCTCTCCTTACATTGTGTGTGTACAGGGTTACTGACCTTCCTCTCCTTACATTATGTGTGGACAGGGTTATTCTGGTGGATATTTCTTAATAATTCAGTTAACTACATGCTTTTTATGTTGTATGCCTATGTATTACTGTTACTGTGAAATACAGGATTACTGGCCTAAGGTCATCAGATCACTTTTATCTGCAATGAGTAATTAAAATGTGCCTTGATAAGACTTCATTATGAAGGTATGGATATGACTTATTTCTTTGTGAATGTAAGAGCTGAGAGTGGAGTACAGAAACAAAAATAACCAACAATGCTATATTCATATGTACAAGGGTTGTAAACTAGTTGGATAGTAATTACTATCCACCTGCAGGTAGAGTAATGAGGCAGAAGTCCTGTACTGTGGCTGCAGGAAGAAGGTAGCTCTGCTGAGGGCTCATGGCACTGTTGCAGGAGGGTTGTTGTGTAGCTGAAGTCACATAGTGGATCAAGATGTCCTTGGGTGAAGTTGCACCTTAATATCCATAGCAAAATAGAAGACAATCATGGTAGTGGTTTGTAGCTTAAAATGTCCACTGATGCTGGATACACCAGCCCCAGGTTGTGCATGGCACCAAGGTCACTCATGCAATAAAGGTTGTCTAAGTGAATTATAGTTGAAAATACTAGTGTTGTCACCATGTAGATAGCCCTATGTAAACTGTAACCGCAGGCAAATTGGGCCATTGAGTGATGTGGGCGAAAAGAATTTTGGAACAGTGCAGGAAATTTCTTGCTACACTGCAGTGATGCCCTCCCTTACAGAAAGGCTGTTTTACTGAAAGGATTGGAAAATTACTCATATTTATTTGGTACAGTTTGTACAGTAAAAGTGCAGAGTTCATATGAAAAGCTTCGTACAGTTTCAAATCCTTCTGTATACACATAACTATAATGATTCTTAACAGAAATTAAACCAAGTATCTTGAATATGCACAGAGTATTGAATTCGACATGAGTGACTTGAGCTTATATGAAGATAACATATGTCTTTGTTCTACCAACATACAAACTCTGATATGGTCTATAATATATTTGGGTTCAAATTCTGTGCTGGTAAACTGGCCAACAGCCAACCCAGCTTTCATCATTTCTCAGGGATGGTCAGTAAATTAGTACCTGCCTTAGACTGGGATGTAAATGAAGCTATCAAACTGTGTGAAGAGTAGTAGGTATTTAAGAAAGGTGTGATGATGTGCGTGAGAAGTGTGCAGCATGTGGAACGTGGAAGATGGGCATGTGAGAAATGGTAGTGAGTCACCAGTGGCATGAGGAAGTGAAGTTGCTAGTGAAAGAGATGAGAGAAGTGTATGGGTGTTAATTGCAAGACAGGAGTGTGAGTGATTGGAAGATGCTTAAGAGAAAGCCACAAGAAGTCAAGAGAAGAGAGCAGTGACTGAAAAAATGGGAAATAATTGTTGGGTGAAAAGTACTGGCAAACTTTAGGAAGAATTAGAAAATGTTTTGGAAGGAAGTTAACAGAAAAAGGAAAAGAAAAGAATAGACAGGCGCATCAATGAAGGAAACAGATTGTTAAGTGGTAAAAGGCAGAGATGATGTGAACAAATAGAATGGGTAATTTGACATTTTGCAAGAGTTGAATATGTTTAGACAATAGGGTGGCAAATGTGGGGTGTTTTGGTTATGGAGGTATATGAACTGAGGAAGTCAATTAGTTTGGTGAAAAAAGAAGTACAAGTGAATGTCTTGCCTAAGATGAGGAGTCGTACAGCAGCTGGGGTGGATGGAATTGCAGCTGAATTTCTTTCGAAAGGGAGTGCTGTGTTGTTGATTGTATAGTTAAGATTTCTGTGAGGTGTCTAATTGGCAGAATGTTTGCATAATGACAATGTATAAAGGCAGTGGGAAAAAAAATGAATGTTTGAATTACAAAGGTATAAGATGAAAAAGAAAGTGTGACTGAGGTGGTGTGGCATGCAAAGAGCATCAGACTGGGTAGGAATAATGTGACTACAGGATTAGTAGATGATGTGTGGTTCAGGTGTCCTCTTTGAAGAATTTGTGTGAGTAACACTTTCAGTAAAAAAAATTGTATGTAAAATTTATGGATCTGGAGATGCTTTGTGGAAGGTGTTACAAATATGTGGTGTGGAACGAAAGCTAGCCGAGGCAGTGATGACTTTTTATCATGAAAATAAGGTGTCATGTGCAAAAAGGAGTGAGAAGGGGGAGCGGTTTCATGTGAAGGTGGGTCTGCAGCAGGGGTGTATGATGCTACCATGGTTGTTTAATTTGTTTATGGATAGGGTAATGAGGGACGTGAATGCATGGGGAAAAGGGGTTAGAGGCAAGGTGTCACTTGCGGTCTGCTAATAACGTAGTGCTAGTGGTATATTTGAATAAAAAACGGCAAAAGCTAGTTTCTGAGTCTGGAAGAGTGTCAAAGGAGAAAGTTGTGAGCAAATGAAAAAAAAAAAGGTGGAGATAATGGTTAGTTGGGATGCAAGTTTCAGGAGGCTAAGGTTGTGGATGTATTGAGGGTCGTATGGAAAGAGAGGCCATTACCCTTGAGGGTTCTGTCCCTGTCATCAGTATCTTTTAAAAACTTAAAGTCTGTGATCAGGTCACCTCTCAGTCTTCTCTCTTCCAAGGTTGGTAAATATAAAGCTTCCAGCATTTTCCCATAGCTTAGCTTCCTGAATTTTGGTACCATCTGTACTGCCCTCCTCTAAACTTACTCTATCACATGGTTTCTCCAGATCCATAAATGCTACATATAAATCCTTCCGTTTCTCTAAGTATTTTTCACACATTCTTCAACGTAAACAACTGATCCACATATCCTCTATCACTCCTGAAACCCTGTGTTCCTCTCAAATTTAATGATCGGTGCATGACATCACTTTTTCAATCATCAATTTTCCATACAACTCACCAGGAGCACTTCACTCTCTCAATCATCACTCTTCTGTACAATTTATCAGGTACATTCAACAAATGTATACCTCTGTATCATGAACACCCACCTTTATATGATGGCACTATGCATGTATTTTGCCAATCCTCAGACACTTCACCATGATCCATACATCACTAACATCCTCAGTAACCAATCAAAAAAAGTTATCCCCATCTTAATAATCATAATAATCTTTTCCTTCTTTCATACTTGTCCTCTGTTTCCCGCATTAGCGAGGTAACACCAGGAACAGATGAAGAGAGGTCCCATTCACTCACATCCAATATCCAAAAGAAGGAACTTAGGAAAGAGCCAAATGAGGATATTCTTCCCTCTAAGTCTCAGTTACTTGTTCTGGACACTACCTCATTCATGGGAAATAGTGAAGATATATGAAGTAAGATAAAATTAAAATGATAATATTGATAATACTAATAATAATGTTAACACTGGAGTTATTAACTAGTTATATACAGAAGTTTGAATGAATAAAAAAGCAGACCAAGCTCACTCATATCCCTTTCCATAAAGTCACACAATACTAACATCAGCAAACAATCACCAAAAAAGATGTTAGCCAGTTAGGTACTTTCTTCCATAAAAGTGTGCCTTCTTTTCAAATGCAGTAGACTTGATTGGAGTGTTTGGAATGCAAAAGGGGTTCATCGAATGCTGTAAAGAAATTTTTCATCATCAATTAGTATAAGAGTTCAAAACTTTGCTATTACAAATTTCCTGATACTCAAACATTAGTAAATAATTGCCTAAAGTTCATTTGTTCATTTAATAGTAAAAAATAAAAAATACATCATAATTTTTCAATGTTATTTTGGTAACATATTCTAGTACTCAAATCCAGCATTTTGAAATCTGATAACTAACAAAATTCAGTACTTCCTAAGGTGATGACACTGGTAAAATCCCCAGCACTTTAACTTCAACTGCAATTACACATTACTACCATAGTCTACACTATACACCTATCCCGGATGTAATGACAGCTCATTTAACAAAATAAATTAGGGAACCAATGCATTTAATGGTATGATAAAATTCATTAATTATAATTTCATACATTGAATGACCCTCTACTTTTTGCTCTTAATGAAAAGTTGACTTTCTGATATGATTACATGCCTGCTTTGCACTGCTGCAGTACTATTTTAGCTATGGAGTAGGAGTATTATATCAATAATAAAACACAAAAGAAAGTGGTATCTAGCATCTAGAGAAAGGTAGGGAGGATATGGTGGAAGCAAAAGATGAGTGTGTGGCTAGTAGAAGTGATGTTTTGGCTTTCTGTTATTTTTTTTGGTAGACTAATTTTACCAGAGGTAAAAATAAAACATTTAAAAAATATTATAGATATCTGTATCAAGTGGGAAGATGAAAAGAGCGAGGCAAGTTAGTGTTTATGTATAGAGTGGTAGTAATGCATAGCAGGAGGTGGTAAGAGTGCTGCAAAGATCAGTAGCAATGTGCATGGGGAGGGAAGCAATGCTGAGGTGGAGAGCAATAGTGATCAATGTGGTGAGGCAGAAGGTGAAAGTGTGGCAGATGTTGGTACTGATATATGTAAGAAGAGAAACAGAGTGTGGTGTAAAGTTGTGTTGATGTGTGTAGTAAGAATGGAGGTAAGAGTCTGGTGGGAAGTGGCGATGATGTCAGCACGGAAGGAGGCAACAGCGTAAGGTGAGGACCAGCAATGATGGGCGTATTTTTGAGTATACAGGTCAGTACCTATCAGAATGTCAGAGGAGAGAGTACAATATCTGCTCATTGCCAGACCACCTTTGGCTCCTGTTGGCCCATCTAAAGACTGAGAAGATACCATAAGACTTGATGATATCCTGGATGCAATTGAGTCCGATGAAATAAATGAGCAAGAGAGTGATGAAGAAAAAGAGAAATGTGAAACAGAAGACAGTGACAGTTCTGAAATTGATAATCCTAAATGCTGCAAAATAGATTACATAAAAGGATGTGGGAGAGCAGCAGGCAGTGGCTGTCCATGTGGTACTGCCAGGAGATAGAAACAGTGTACACTATTAATGAAATAATTACAGCCATTTCCTTCTTTTCAAGCAAATATGCATTTTCCTCTATGGAGTCACTTATTCTATAAAATACTTTCCTGGAAAAATATCTACATCATTCAAAAATGTATCAATGATAATATGTATTCACAAGACAAATATTCACATAAATTATGCGCTACTGTTAGCACCTAAGAACCCAAATACAAAAGTCATGAAAGTAAATATAAAGAATGCAGTGAAGGGGGGGGAAAACTCAGAATACCCATGCATCTGGCAGTAGTAATGGGAATTTCTCCATACATAAATTTTTTTTTCAAAATTCTTCAAGCAGTTCAGTGGAGCAGCTGGAATATTTTTTTTCGTTTTCTTACTCATGGATAAGTACTTTACCAATTTCCAAAGTCAAAATAAGAAATTATTAACCCTTCGATTTACTGAGATCCCCCACCACATGAGGGGTATCTTTTTATCTACAGAAGGTATGCTGATTGGGTTAAAGAAATTAGTTTACATACATAAAAAGGTTCTGCAAAAGTCTAAAAAATTATGCAAAATTCACCTTAATATATGTTTCATACATTTCCATGAAGAAGTTCTTGATGCCATCATCATTTTTCACATCATGAAGACAAATAAGTCTTATTCTGCCTGCAGTCACAAATGCAGACACATACCTTCCAAATAAATAAAGATTAACATAGCAAATGAGATAAAGCATCGTCAACATCACAATAATAATATTAATAATGAGAATAATAATAATAATAATAATAATGATGATAATGATAACAACAACATAACAATAATAATAATAGTGCAATGTTATCAAAGGGAGGAGTTTCCTATTTGTTATCAAAGGAAGGAGTTTCCTATTTCTGTGTACCTGTCTCACCCTAGCAGACTAATCTTTCTTATAACATCTGGTATACATAACTAAATGATGACTTTCATAAGAGAAAAGTGACATGATACCCATACGTTACTAAAATGAATAAGTAAAAGTATGTAGCAGACTTGAAAATAAGGGACATAAAATGAAGAAAAATAGCTATAGTTATTGAAACTATTGTAAATGAAGAAGAAGGCTGTGTCCTTTACATACCCTGGTACCTAAGTTTCCTAGCACAATAGCTTCTCCATGTTTGGTGATACAGCATCAGTAACAAATGAACAATAGCCTCATTTCACTCGTTTACTCTTAAGGTGTCATGTGCTGAATGAAGCGAATGTCTACCATCCATAGCCAAGCCTCACAGTTTGTTCCATGGTTTACTTTGCTTTATGTGTCCTGATTCAGCACAGTGACACCACATTAATTAAATTCATACCATCCCAAGCAAACATTTCACCCTCCTGAATGTTCAGTCAGGCCTTAATTTCCCAAAGCCTCCTTCACTCCCTTCCATATAATCAGTGACTTAATACAATCCAAAAAGAAGTATTAAAAAAATAAAGGAAAGAGTATTGAGATAAAGTAGTGAATGAACAGAACTAAACAAGGGAAAAAGAAAAAAAAAAAAAGGTTGGCAATGAGTGAGAAAAGAATAAATGGGATTAATATGAAAATAAAGATATCCCAAAGAAAAAACTGAGAACAAATGACAAGAGTCATAGAAAGCAATCACTATTCTCATAAAAAACAAACCTTAAAAGTGAGAAAAAACTATGGAAATGTATGATGCTAAGTGGACAATTTAAATTAGTATTCAGCTCAAAATGCAAGAAATCTGATGATGAACTGTTTAACAAACACAATGACAGTGCAATCATAGATACTGAGAAATCTAAAAATGATATAAGCAGAGTAATAGATGCAAGTTTAGAGAGAACTCAGCACAGAGGCTGGATGGAATTTCAACCATCTCCAAAAAGAAGACTTAAAATACCAGTAGTAAAATTAACAATGTTACTGAAGAGGCAATCTGGACAAAAGCTACTGAAGATACTCACAAAATGACATACAAAACACCAATACACAAACAAGGATCTAAGCTTATACCTAAGCAGTACAAACCAGCATGAATTCACACATTATAAAAATCTTTCAAAGTGTGATAAAAGGACACTGTAAGACATCTGATCAAGAACAGCTATATAAAGGAAGACTAAGTTGGATTTGTAAAACAAAAATATGTAAACCCTTACAACCCTATTACAATAAATGTCAATAAAAGCAAGGTTGTTAAGTTCAATATGATAGGGGGACAGGTTAACTGGGTTGAAAAATTTGAATGAAGAAAAATATGAGGAACTGATGTTTTAAATACCAGGGAAAGGACATAGTGGCAAATGGAACCATGCAAGCAGAAGTGAGTCACAAGGTGGGAGAGGGGGCAAAAGTTCTGGGAGTAATGGAAGAATGTGTGGAAAGTCATTATCTGGGAGGGCAAATATGGGTATGCCTGAGGGTATAGTAGTCCCAACAATATTAGAAGAATGCAAGACATGGGCTATAGATAAAAATGTGTTGGGTAGGGTGGATGTGTTAGAAATATAATATCAGGACAATATGTTGTATGAGGCGGTTTGATCAAGTAAGTAACAACTGTAAGAGAGGGGTGTGGCAATAAAAAAATTGTGGTTGAGAGATGAAGAGGGTGTGCTGATATGGTTAGGATATATGGAGAGAATGAGTGAAGAGAGGTTGACAAACAGGGATAAATGTGTCAGAAAGGAGAGAACACAGAGGGGAGACCAAATTGGAGATAAAAGGATGGAGTGAAATTTTTTTTTAGTAGTAATCAGGGCCTGAACATGAAGGAGGGTGAGAGGCGTGCAAGGAATAGAATGAATTGGAATGATGGTATACCAGGGTCGACATGCTGTCAATGGACTGAACCAGGGCATGTGAAGTGTTTGGGGTAAACTATGGAAAGGGCTGTGGGGCCTGGTTGTCGATTAGGGAGCCGTAGATTTGGTGCATACACATGTACATATTCATACTTGCTTGCCTTCATCCATTCTCATCCCCACAGAAAACAGCAATGCCACCCTCTGCATCAGCGCGGTAGTGCCAGGAAAAGACAAAAAAGGCCACACTTGTTCACGCTCAGTCTCTAGTCTAAGATTTCTAAGATTATTTTTTCATACATATTCGCCATTTCCCACGTTAGCGAGTTAGTGTTAAGAACAGAGGATTGAGCCTTAGAGGGAAAATCCTCACTTGGTCCACTTCTCTGTTCCTTCTTTTGGAAAAGTAAAAACTGGAGGGGAAGATTTCCTGCCCAACACTCTCTCCCCTTTTAGTTGCCTTTTATTACACGCAGGGAATGCGTGGGAAGTCTTCTTTCTCCCCTATGCCCGGGAGTATTTCTAAGATATGCACTGCAAATCTAAGAGCCTGCTGTACCTTTGATTTAATATTAACCAGATTTTTCCTTGTTTCTACTTTCCCTTCTTTTCCATTTTCAACTCAAATCTTGTCTAACTTTACTTAAGACCCAAGATGCAGGGAAACCACCAATAATCAACACATATATCGCTTCATAACATTTGTATATGCCTGCTCATCCACAGCTAAGATTTACCTACCATTCATTGAACTTGTCAACCAGTCTGAGGTACATATTGCCTGTAGTCCACATACTCTCATCTACTAGGTCAAGTGCAGCATGAGCAATGAATTGGTTAAGATGCCTGTGATCTTCCTTCTGCAAAATAGTGTCTTCTTAATATATATATATATATATATATATATATATATAAAGAAAATATATTTATAGAAACAACTGACGGACAACATACCTTAGAGTACTTATGTCCCTGCATTTCCTGTATCTAACTAAAAATGTGACTAAGATAACAGATGTAACACACCTCTCCTTTCCATTTTATTAAAATACTCAATCATTAACTTTTCTATCCTGTAGTCCCTGCATCATAATTTGGCTTAAATATGGACAAATGTTTATACCAATGTGGTAATAAAAATGAGTTTCAAAAAAAATACATGGGACTTAATCCTTAATATCTAGCATTTTCTTCAAACAATATTCAGATCATGTTGCAGCGTATTCCAACTGATTTAAATATAACAAAATAAAATGCTTATCACCTCAGAAGCACAATGTATTAATTATACTCATAAAATTCAACAAAATCAGCCAATGAACACTGCAAAATAATCTGACAAATGTATAACTACAAGCTTCTATTGACAGCTCTACATACAGCTGCTTTCTGAAATATCTTCTTGAAAAGAATTTGTGACTGTAAATTGGGTAGTACTCCAAAACTGGGGAATACACATTGAGCTTTAAATCTAGAGTACATCACTATTCCAAGTGAAACTGTAGTCAAGAAGAGTGAATTTCATAACTTCTAATATGCTTTTTAAATGCTTTCAATATACTAATCATATATGAGCAGTGCTATTGGGTTTTGAAAGTTCTGGTATATCATTGAATTTTTAAAGATGTGCTTTCTGTATCACACCAGTGTTCTACAAATGTACATTTTCTATTCACTCTTCTTTTTATCTAGATCTACCTCTACCTCTGCATCTTGTGAATCACTGTCAAGAGATAGCCCTAAATATTTTCAAATACTTTTATTTTTCCTGTAAAGAAGAGGTAACTACTTCACTTTCAATGCTGCAAAACACAGAAACAGAATTCTTAGGAAAATTTTCAGAAAAAGCAGCTGTTGAAACTTTATATTAATTACCTTACTTTAAATATGGAATGAGGTGCACACCAGTTAGAAATACATACCTTAAATGTTATTTCAAAAATCAAAAGGAAAGTAACCCTTACAAAAATGAATTCATACACTACACTTCCAGGACATAACCACACTTCTTGAAACTTATCCTATTTCCTTCCTTGTTTTTCCTCAGCCACTACATCCACTCACTTGAATTTACTAAGAAGTGCTTTACACAACCACTATAAACATTTTCTTTAAGAAATATACACCTCCTTCCACACAAGAGAAAATCAGCATACTAGGGCTCAGTGTCTGACCTTTGGCTCTTTATTGGCTGGGGCGAACTCCATCTCGAACATGGGATTGTCATGGTGTCCAACTATGGCAAAGTAGTAGTTGCCTGCCACAGCCATTAACACTTCCCTGAAAATGTGTTCAGCTTAAAACATATCCGAGACATTCAAATTCATTTCTTTTTTTGTACCCAGTTGCCTCTTCCACCACAGTAAGGTAAGCATTTGGTACAAACAATGGCTTTATTTGCATACATGATTCATACAATCAGTAATAAATAAGACCAAAATAATGAGTATGAAAATTGGATTGAAAAATTGAGAAGTTAAGAGATATAAAACAAGAAGAAGTAGCTAAAATAGGTGCATACAGGCTCAGTTCACTCATACATATCTACAACCAATGCACAATGTGGTGTACTGAAACGTGTACCTTCACAGAGCATTTTTTCTTTATCTTTTCCACTTTAACCACTAAGATGATTCATCATGTGAGACTACAGTAACTATTCTTATCTTCATTTCTCATGCAAAATGGTTCCATTACACCTCTGGCCACTACTTTCCCTAGTCAATTCTCTCATTGCATCTACCCCTCTCTCTTGTGGTCTATCTTATCTTGTATAGATACCTTTAACTACAAATGGTACATATTCTCTTGACCAACCTGTTGCTTATCGCAAGTATGAACTTAAAAGTTAGGTAGGTACATCAAATATAATCATACCATCGTTAAAATTATTTGTCTATATGGCTCCTGCTGATTTCTTCACACCACCTTCACACCATCTTCATCCTTTATCACAATGCCAACTGTATTATATGGGTTATCCATCTTTACTACTCTTTTTATGACCTACATAACTATGGTTTCACAATCACAGTTGGTAAAAGTACTTTCATGCATGCTTTATGCGCACTTTAGTTAACTTCTTTTCCTTCATAAAGGCTTTCACTGCAGCTCCAAATTTTCTCCAGGACTTTACTCTCTAAAACAATTTTTCTACTACTAATTTACCAATGCTCAACTGTAAATGCATATATCATCCACAACTTCCATTTCTTCATCATTCATACTGATATTATGCTGTGACACCCCATCTTTTCAAAAAATTACAATCTTACTTTTATTCTCGTTTACTTTTACTTTTAGTATTATTCTCCCGCACTCCATGGACTATTCTAACCAACATATCCCTAGTTCAGACAACAGTAAAGCAACGTCTGAATAAAAAATGTTACGACATCTATTTTATTCCCCTTAGGTTCAGCATCCCACTGATCTAACCCCAGTTATGCAGTGAATCATTTTTCCAAATTGACTGGACTATGTTAACAAGTTCAAATGATCTTCCCTTACGATACAAACTCTTCAGCAGTAAGGGGGAATGTATTTCTTCATACCCAGGTATTCCTCCACAGTTCAACCTTCCTTATTCTGAAAACCTCTCCCCTTCATTAAATGCATTACAGCTAACAATTCATGAAATTCTTTGCACCAAAACTTTCTGTTCACCATCCCGTCCCTTAAGTGCTTTGCAACTCACATTAATTACATTTGTACTTCATTACAATTTTTTTTTATCTTTCACTTCCTCCCTCCCTCTCCTCTATGCGAATATTATTTGAACAGCTAGTTTTATTTTGGGGTATAAAGTTTAAGGGTTGAAGATACATT
>JAUTXX010513211.1:0-11818 GCA_032273605.1 Panulirus laevicauda | reverse complement strand
AAAGGCCCAGTCCTCTGTTCTTAACGCTACCTCGCTATCGCGGGAAATGGCGAATAGTATGAAAGAAAAAAGAAAGACTTCGATTTTGATTAATGTCATTTTCAAAAACATGACTCGCGTCAATTTCGAGGTGCCTGTAATATTTTATTAAATTTTCTTTCCAAATCCATAAATGTTCAAGTGTAAACCTCAGCAATGAAGTCAAATGGCAATGACTTGATTAGTTCATTAAAGCTCATAGGTAATGAATGACTAATCCTTAGAATCATCAACATGTAAATTAGTTATAGATCAAGTTATACATAGTTTTGTCTCGGTGTTGTAGTACGAGATGACTTATGATAGATTAAACACCCTATAGTGAAAAGATACATTTTTCCTTACATTAATTGACACACATTTGTGTAGTCTATAAACCAACCAAAAATAAAAGTGCATTTTTATGCAGTATATGCAAGCTGGTGGTCATTTGATGACTGGTGGCAGTTACTAATAATCATTATTCGTGACCAGTGATCATCTATTAGCGACTCTTAGTTGCCAGTAGTAACTCATTATCCCCAGTGGGGTGCCACAAAGCTTGGTCCTGGGACCACTGTTTTCATTAATCCGTATAATTGGCTTAAAATGATTGAACTCTAACTTGAATATGTTTGCATTAATGCCAAGGCCATAATGAAAGTAAAGAATGGTGAGAATAACATCATTTTACAAAGGAACCTAGATAAACACAATCATTGGTCCTATACATGGTTAATGAAATTCAGTCCAAGTTAAGGCAAAGTAATGAGGGTGGGACACAATGAAAGAAAAACCTTACCAAAGTACCAATTCTATCTAGTAGATGTCTGTGAGGATGACCCAAACACAGAACATAGTTCAAGTTAGACTGAAATGTCTTACCTGACATCAGTTGCTATAACGGAATCCACTGTGAGAAGACAGTGAAAGCTAAACAGACAACACAAAGACTTCTTTTTAAAGAAAAAAGGCACTTAAAAGGAAGACCAGCCATCCACAGGTTACTGGTGGCAAATATTAATCACTCCTTAACACAGGGAAAAGAAAATGTGCAGCAAAATTTTCAATCATAATATTACAAAGGGTGAAAGGCATGCATGGAATAAGTAAATTTGATCAAATTGGTTTATGAGGGTTGATGTATTGTAACTGGACTTAACCAGAGAATATGAAGCAACGGGTGGGGCCTAGTTGTGGATAGGGAGCCGTGGTTTCAGTGCATTACACATAACAGCTAAAGTGGATGTGGCCTTTCTTCCTGGCGCTACATCACTAAAATGGGAAACAGCAGACAATCATGAAAGAAACTAATGTAAAACTATGTTGTACTTCTCAAGTCTGGTCACCGTACTAAAGTCATACAAAGGATTATTACAGAAGGTCCAGAGGAAGACAACAAAAAGTGCCAGAATGAAGACAGTAAAAAGGAGAGGTTAAAGGCCACAAATTTGCTCAAGAAAGATTGTTTCAAGCTTTTTTAATTGTTTCAGGATCAATATTAAGCTGCTTTTAAGAAACTGCAACAACACAAAATGAAGAAACAAACCTTGTTAGCAAAGATGCAAATAAGTATTCACTGTATCAGTTGTCAATTAATGGAATAAAACTAAATCATGACAGCGTAAGTTTAAAAACACTGAACAATAGTCAAAGATATTCAAGAGATGGGGCTCCACGAGTGTAGAACTTTCCCCATGTTGTACAAAATGATAACTACAGTATATTTCAAGTGCTGTGAACCAATCTTTCCCCAGCTATGCAGTGCATTTAACATTGCAGTCAGTTTAGCCAAGCATATTGTAAATTACATCATTGCAATTAACATTTTAAGAGCTGATACAACCAAATAGTCCTCTGTATAGCCTAGATTTGCCTATTGTGAGAAACACATGATCAAAACTCAATTTTCACCAAAAATCATTCAGAGACATTCTATAAATTTGATACTGCTATAAAAACTTGATTAAAGTTTTGAGAACAAGATTGTTACTTAGTGTAGATTGATGAACCAGAGGATCCAAAACGAAACAACTAACTGGATAGTATATGCATATGGAAATGGGAAACCTAAGGCAAACATGAATTAATGTAAATATTTATTAATATACACTGACTGGGTATTGATACTTATAAATCATTATAAAGCTAGAACGTCATTATATACATCATATATAGCCCTTTAGTAGTAACTATAGTTGGCCTTTAAACAGATAAATCAAATAAAATATAAAGTAAACTAAAATCTGAATAAAGGCATATTCCAGGTACAAGGTTAATTATACAAAATCTCCACGTCTAAAGCACAATTTTCGAGTTAGGAGATTCATATATCTATACATGTGTTCATCAATTCAATTTCATAAAACTGAAAAGTAACAAGAATATATAAAACTATGATAAAGCATAAAAGCATTTTGACATTTTTGTTACTGATTGCGCAGACGACTAGCAGTAAGAGATGCATAGCAACTTACAACCCGAAGTTGACAAGCTCTAGACAAGGTTACTTCTGCAGATAACCTGTCTCAAGAATTCCTACAAAGGTGATAAAAGGAATTTTTTGAAAAGTAATGTGTTGTGGTAAAATCAGAGCGTAGTATATCGTGGTGTAGAAAGATTAAGTGGCTGTGAGCCATCCTCTGGAACTTCAGCAAGCTGAATGAGAGCCATAGCACCCATCCACTTTTCCTTTGTTTCTCCAGCCTGGGATGGACCTATCACTGGAGTAAGAGGCAAAGAGGAAGCCTTAACAACAACTGACGGTCTGCTTTGATTCTCAGGGTCCACTGGGTGTTTGGGTTGCTCTAGTTCTAATTCCCCCTGCTCAAGACGAGCTTCTCGCAACCACCTCTTCTTAGGCTGTCTCATACGCCAAGTCTCCTCGGACTGTGGGGATTTCTCAGACTGTGGGGACTTATCATCTGTGACACTGTCAAGGCTTTCAGTTACGACACTGGATGAAAGAGGCTGTGCCTCTGGAAGTGACAGAACCACCTGTGGAAGCTGTTCTTGGTAACCTTCAGAGAGGGTTTTCTTATCTGGAAGCTCAACTGGGATAAAATCAGAGTGAACATCAGATGGTCTGGATATATTCCAAGGCAATTCAACCACCAAATGATCACCTTCCAACAACTGGTCAGGTGGAACACCTAAGGAATCTGTATTCAGTTCTAGCGAGTCTGGAAAGCTAACTCCAAGAATAACCTCTGGCTCTTGTATTGAGATATGAGGCTCATGTGTGGCAGGATCATCAGTCACATGACCATGTGACATATAAACAGAATCTTCTGTTTCTGTTAATGGCTTTATTCCATCCATATCAAAGCCTCTGTAATTGTGAGTCTTTGCAGGACTCTGCAGATTTTCTGTGTTCCTCAAAACACGTGCATGAAGTGGAGATGTTAGCAAAGGGCGCTGTGGACGTTGGCAGTCACCATATTTATTTTCATCTCCACCATAACTACCAGGTGGTGATACGTACACATTTTCATCTGTATGATGAGCCTGGAAAATTGCGCCTGGACGGCAGTCTGGGAGGTTTTGCTGCTGTTCCATTAATGGACCAAGACCACGACGGGATTTAGTGCGCTTTACTGGTGGTGGAGACATTATGTCTGAATCTGAAGAAGGTGTGTGTGGGGTTTGAGGAGTTTCTGGTGTCCCATCCAATTCACGTTTATTCTTGCGAGTTTTAGCTGGGGTACGTTCCATCCTCTCATGCCGATACTTCTCCAGCCATCGCAAAACCTATGGAAAGAGATATGCAAGATATAGTGGCATACTAAAAATCATTATCAGTTATCCAAACAAGTGTCATCCACATCAGAGTAAGCATGCAGTTTTCAACAACAGATACCCAATGTATTTAACTTAAGAAATATCACTCTCTACACTTGTTCAAATGGATACACAACCCACACAAAAAAATAATATGAATCCATAATTTGGTTTCAGGTTTATTGAAAGGAATCAAGCAAGAAATCCTATCACATTTATGCAAATTAAAATTACATCTATACAGTTTTCAAAAGAGAGAAGTTGTCTTATGAAACTGGCACCTCCAATTACACTTTCAATTCACATTATCAAATGTGATTCTTCTGAGTTCTCTTAAAACATCCAAACCCAGAGTATCTTTTCATGGGTAACCGTCTTTAGCTGCCTGAGATGGAATTAATACAAAAATGCAGAAATCTCTCCAAGAGCACTAGAATTTTGTAAAAATGGAGACAAAGTTTATATCTATATATAAGCCTTAATAATGAGCCCATAGTCTAGTGGTTAACATAGTGATCCTCCAATCTAACGAGTCCCAATTTGAATCTCCCACAAGACAGTTAGCCCACTGCCAACCCATTGCTGATCCTCCTCCTCTCTGAGTGCATATATTTGTAGAATTAAGACATGTAAAGAGCTAAGAGAAGGGGTAACATGCATATAAAAGTCTCTGCCATTAATACAGAAACAAAAACCGAATGAGACAGATCACTTGTAGACCTTGAACCACAAAAGTAGCATTTGTGAGCTGATAGAGAATGAGATTCCAAGCATTTACACGAGTATGGGAAAGTTTGAAGACTTTAAAGATAAAAGTCGTGGGGGTTAATCTGCTGCACTGTATTTCCTTGACAGTCATAAAAGCCTCAATGAAGAGCTGTAACCAGGAATAAAATACAGTTGTGGAAATCCTACAGACCTCCCTTCTATAAAACAAAGCCTCTCCTCTTGTGTTCAGTTATCACAAAAAACTGATTGTGAGAATATGCATCGGACTTCACCCCAGAATCCTGTGAGTTAGAAGTATGCAGTAGTCTAAGTTCTCTATGGATTTCATAAGCCTTAAGATATATGTATGATAGACTCTCGCCTGTTCCTTCAGCTACAAAGCACAATAAATTTAGCATCTCTTTACTCAAAAGAAAATGAGAGCCAATGCCTTTACCAAATAAAGGGAATAATTATGTCGTTTAGAAAAAGTCTGCAACCCATTACAGCTACTGTCACTACAGCAATAGATTTACATGGGGTTGATTAACTGTATATAGCTTCTCAATTTGCTCAAACACCCTCAGCCCATGTCCAGTGGGCTGATGTGAAACATGGACCTCCTAGCTCATAAAGGTTTCTAACTTTTTCACTCTGCTTACAGAGATGAAATGAAAGTAACTTATGTGTCCAGACAGACCTCTACCTTAACATGCACCAAACAGGTAGGTTGCCACGAGAATTGGTACGGGAGTTCATTCACTTTATGGTGTGTTACAATTTCCAATCTACTAAACCTGATAGCAAACACCTAAAACAATAGCTATCACAACCCCATTCTCTTTCACAGGGATAGACAAAGACCCTTATCTACAGGGAAAAAGAAGCCAATGTAACCTGTTTTGCAGGTATGGGGAGGAAGAATGGTTTCTCAAGAATAAAAAATCATGGGAGTTGAAATAATTAGTTGACGGTACAAGGCAGTAGCTAACAGAAAGGAAATAACCAATGCTAATTCAATCCACCACATAAATTATCACAAACAGCCCTGGAACTCAGTGAGATTAATTGAAAATAAGCAGTACAGAGAACTATTACAGTGAATTGGTAATCAATGCTACTTAACAGCTTCTGCTTACAAGCCTGCAAACAAAAAGTGGACTCTCTTTGAAATCTGAGCCATGTGATACTAGCTTTAATTTACCCTAATTAAATGTGAATGTATTGCTCAGATTAAACCGAGATAAATTGATTACTGGATTAGCCAAGAATTTCAGCTTAACCACAGGCCAGTCCTTTCTTTACAAGACACCTCATCATGGTTGGAAAACAGTAGAATAAATTTGCAACAGCAAAATGTAATGAGGACATTGAAACTGGGCATTTGGTGGGATTATCAAATTAGGAAATGAAATATAAGGTAATTTACTTTGTAAGGAAGCAGTACATAACGCAAAAAATTACTACAGGAAGGGCGAGAAGTCATAATTTACTGAAAATCTAACAACCTCCAAGAAACTGCAGACCTAGAACACCTGTACAGTACAATGAAAACAACAAAGGAACTTTCAAAACGTAGGAAGCTGACTACAAAGCAGCAAAACACTCACAAGTGAGATGGTAAAATACTGCTAATAGGGGGTTATCAAATATATTGAGATATCCCTGGGGATAGGGGAGAAAGAATACTTCCCACATACTCCCTGCATGTTGTAGAAGGCCACTAAAAAGGAGGGGAGTGGGGGGGTGGAAATCCTCCCCTCTTGTTTTTAATTTTCCAAAAGAAGGAGCAGAGAAGGGGGCCAAGTGAGAATATTCCCTCAAAGGCTCAGTTTTTTGTTCTTAACGCTACCTCGCTAACGCTAGAATGTACGCAAGAAAATTTTCTGTATCATCACATCACAGTGCATATGACAGACAGAGGGACTGATATACCACTATCAAAAGATCTTGTTTTCACACGCCATAACTTGGTAAGTAAAAATATCAGACATAAGTCAGAATAAAATGATCTTGTGTTGTAATACATGGCTTTGCACATGTGGTGAAAGAGTGCACAAGAGAGGGATCTGGAGAGGGGGGAAAAAAAAATTCTTGAAGTACAAACGAGGAATTGGAGTTCCAGAACTTGAATGCACAACATTGTTTTGGAAGTTTTTGTGATATGTAAAATGGAATCGGAACACAGATAACATTATATGCTAATGAGGGAGGAAGGATAAACAATAAGAGAGAATATTTCAGCAAGACATTAATATGCAAAACTGAAAATCTATACCATCAAGGCGATATACGCAATATAGTCATCAGTCACCATCTGTGAGACATAAGAGGACAAGAAATGAATGGAGGGGACAAGAAGAAGAGAGACACCAAATCAGAAAAGGAAGAATTGTGTGAAAAATATTTTGAGAGCCTGGGGCCTGAACATGCAGGAGGGTGAAAGGTGTGCACAGGATAGAGCGAACTGAAGCAATGGGGTATACAGGGGGCGACGTGCTGTCAGTGAACTAAACCAGGGAATATGAAGCAGCTGGGGGAATTAGAGAGGTCAGTGGGGCCTAGTTGTGGATAGGGAACTGTGGTTTCAGTGTATTACACAGACAGCTAGAGAATGGATGTGAGTGAATGAGGCCTCTTCTTTGTCTATTCCTGGTGCTACCTTGCTGACATGAGAAACAGTCTATAATGTAATAAAAGAAAAAGAAAAAAGAATATTACTGCGAGACAAGAAAGATGTAGAGGAACCTCAAAAATAACACATTAGACAAGAGAAGATACAAATTTTTTTGATAAATTCAAGAGTGACAGTCTGTTAAAGTGTATCTAATCAAGTGAAGGGATTCACAGTGTAGAAATGTTGAGAAGGATGGAGAAGTTTAAGAAACAAAATTATACGCACAAAAGTGCCTTCACACTGGAGGATACTAAAACCTCAAAACAATGTGATGGGATGGGGAAGAAATATCAGAAAACATTGAATTGTTCAGAAAACATAACCAGGTTGTTAAAATACCTCAACCTATACAATGATCAAAGACTGGATGTAATCTACATATTTCTTTCTTTTCTTTCAAACTATTCGCCATTTCCCGTGTTAGCGAGGTAGCGTTAAAAACAGAGGACTGGGCGTTTGAGAGAATATCCTCACTTGGCCCCCTTCTCTGTTCCTTCTTTTGGGGAAAAAAAAAAATGAGAGGGAAGGATTTCCAGCCCCCGCTCCCTCCCCTTTTAGTCGCCTTCTACAATACGCAGGGAATATGTGGGAAATATATATCTTATTTATTTTGCTTTGTCGCTGTTTCCCGCATTAGCGAGGCAGCGCATATATGCTGGATAATTGTGCATATACACTTGATTCAGTAGTGGCAAAGGAAATTGCACAAAAGAACAGGCCAGCTTCCCTAACAAAGTGAAGTTTAGAAAACATGAAAAGGAAACCCCAAAGGAAATGGATGATTACTTGGAAAGGAAAATAAAAGCTTGTGAAATGCAATGTAAATTTGAGTTAAAGAGGGTGTGCATAAAAATTTCTTCGAGTTCTGAAGTGGTCTGAACCCCATTCTTGCTTCCTAAAAAAAGAGATGGATAGGATTATACTGTGTATATTTAGATGACAAAGAACATCTGATACTTCCCCACAGAAGGTTGGTAAAGAAGTGGGATCACTTAAGGGGACAGCTTCCTCCGTGCATAGATTACCTTAATGTTGAGGAGAAAAGGACACAAGTCAAAGGAGCATTTGAAATGGAAAGGAGTCACCAGTGGTGTCCTTCAGGGCTTGGTCTCGGGTTCTGTTTTGTCCTTAACCTTTGTTAATGATTTGCCAAATAATGTCCATTCTAAAACAAGCATGTTTGTGGATGTTGGTAAAAAAAGAAGGTTTGAGAGCTCAGGATTCTCATTTTGCAAGGAAATCAAGACAGACTCCAAATGTTGGTCTTATACATGATTTATGAAACTAAACCTACGTAAATGAAAAGATATGAGGGCAAAGTACGATGGAAGAAGGTCACACCACGATAATTATCAAGCAGGAAATACACTTGAAATCTGTGAGTGAGATTTGGCAGTTAAGATTGTGTCAAATCTACAGCCAGAGCTACTCAAGAAATCAATCAAAGAATAAAAATACTGTATGAAATAACTTATAAAGAGAAGAGATATTCCCATAAAATAAAGTAACTAACCATGCTACTAGTCTGTCTAAGCATATGGTGACATATCTGGTAAGTCCAACATAACTCATTCAACCTTTCATCATTAGACATGAGCATCTACTATCATATAACTACATTTGATCACATCATACTTCATCTTTATGTTGACCATTTTACATCATTGTTATTTCAGTGACAAGGGAAGACACTCATAACCAGGAGGAAACTTACATCATCTGTACACTCTGCAGGAGACAGCTGTGGGTTGATGTTTAAATCTGAAGTTCTTTGCAGGGAGGCATAGGGGTGCTCAGCACAGTGACGATTGGCATGGGTGAAGCGAGAAGTGCAACCTGAAGAAAACATGTACCAATAATGAATCTCGTATTTCTGTAATTTAAAGGCACCACAAAAAGAAATTATAAATGGAAAACATATCAGAGTTCTGACTCCTAGCAAAAGTGATTGAGTTGAGCAGGTCGTGATCTAGATTTTTTCATTTGAAAACAATGTGGAAAGATGGGGCCGAGATATCCTTAGTTCTCGGTATCTATCTCTCCATCTATATTTCTGATGTCTCTTTCCAACTGGAACTTCCTCAAGGGGGTGGCCATATCAACAGTCTGTATAACTTAGTGAACTCCAATGCCTTTTTAGTCTTTTTTGCCTCACCCTTAAGAGAACACTGTTCCCTCTAACTGCTTCTACCTAATGTTTCTACCTACTACTCAGTACCTTAGTCAAAATACTGTTTATATTATTCTCCCTGAGGTTTACTGATACTCTCTCACCCCAACTCTCATTTGCCCTCCTTTTCAACCCATGCACCTTCCTCTTGACCCCCTGCCACTTTCTCATACATTTTCCAATCATATCAATTCCTTCCCTGTATCACCCATATACCTCTCTTTTGTCTTTCACTAGTAGCTTTAATTCCTCATCCCACCACTCACTACCCTTTCTAACCTATCCACCTTACACAAGCATCTCTTGCTCATGCCAAAACTACTTCCATAAGTATTCGGTGCATTACATATGACAGCTGGAGACTGAGTGTGAACAAATGTGGCCTTTTTTGTGTTTTCCTGGTGCTATCTCACTAGGGGAGGATGCTATTTCATGTGCAGCGGGGTGGCGACAGGAATGAACGGAGGCAGCAAGTATGAATATGTACATGTGTTTATATGTATATGTGAGTTTATGTGTATACATGTGTCTGTGGGTGGGTTAGGCTATTCCTCGTCCGTTTCCTTGCGCTACCTTGCTAATGCGGGATATGGCGATAAAGTATAACAAATAAAATAAATAAACATTATATTTTCATTACACAATACCTGTTTCCTGCATCAGCGAAATACTGCAAGGAAACAGATGAAAAATGGCCCATCCACTCATATACACATATATATACATAAATGCCCACATATGTAGACATTATATACATACACGTGTACATATTCATACTTGCTTGCCTTCATCCATTCCTGTTGCTACCCTGCCTCACAGGAAAACATCATGTTACCATGGTTGTTAAATTTGTTTATGCATGGGGTGAAGGGAGTAATTGCGAGAGTCTTGAAAAGAGGGGCGAGCATGCAGTCTGTGGGGTATGAGAGGACCTGTGAAGTGAGTCAGTTGTTAGCACTGGTGAAAGATTCACTTGAGAAACTGCAGAAGTTGGTGACTGAGTTTGTAAGAGTGGGTGAAAAGAGAAAGTTGAGAGTGAATGTGGATAAAAGCAAGGGTATTAGGTTTAGCAGGGCTGAGGGACAGGTTCACTGGAGTGTGAGTATGAATGGAAACAAAGCAGAAGTGACTCATAGGGTGGGAGAGGGGGTGAAGATTCTGGGAATGCTGAAGAATTTGTAAAAAGAGAAAACGTTATAAAAAAAGTATATTTGAAAGAATCGTAATCCTAACAATATTACATTGGAAATGAAATGTCTGAGGACAGTATGTGGTGTGAGGTGGTTTGATCGAGTAAGTAATGAAAGGGTAAGAGAGAAGTATGGTAAGAAAAAGCATGGTTGACAGAGCAGAAGAGGTTTGGACATATGGAGAGAATAAGTAAGGAAATGTTGACAAAGAGGATATATGTGCCAGAAGTGGAGAAACAAGATTGGGAGACCAAATTGGAGATGGAAGGATGGAGTGAAAACAATTTTGGGTGATCAGGACCTAAACATGCAGGAGGGTTAAAGAAGTGCACAGGAAAGAGGAAATTGGAACTATGTGGTATATTGGGGTTGACTCAGTGTTAGCGGACTGAAACAAAGCATGTCAAGTGTCTGGGGTAAACAATGGGGCCTGGTTGTGGTTTCAGTGCATTACACATGACAGCTAGAGAATGGATAAAAGTGAAATTGGCCATTTTTTTTTGTATGTTCTTGGTCCACTTCACAAACATGAAACAGCAATCAAGTATGAAAATAACAATGATAATAATAATAAAAATTTTCCCATACGTGATCAGTTTCCTATGTTGGCGAGGTAGTGCTGGGAACAGATGAAGAAAAGCACATCTGCTCACATCCCTATATATTCGTCTATTTTATTCATTATACTTGGTCATGGTTTCCCACATCAGCGAGGTAGTACCAGGAAACAGACGAAGAATGGCCCATCCACTCATAAAGACACACATATAAATACACGTTCATATACATACACATACAAAGACATACATATACATATTCATACTTGCTTGCCTTCATCCATTCCAGATGCTACTCTGCCCCACAGGAAACAGCATCACTACCCCCTGCTTCAGCGAGGTAGCACCAGACAACAGACAAAGAAGGCCACGTTCGTCCACATTGTCTCTGGTTGTCATGTGTAATGCACCAAAACCACAGCTCCCTTTCCACATCCAGGCCCTACAGAACTTTTCATGGTTTACCCCAGACGCTTCACATGCCCTGGTTCAATCCATTGATAGCACGTTGACCCCGTTATACCTCATAGTTCCAATTCACTCTATTTCTTGCACGCCTTTCACCCTCCTGCATGTTCAGGCCCCAGTCGCTCAAAATCTTTTTCACTCCTCCCTTCCACCTCCAATTTGGTCTCCCACTGCTCCTCGTTCCCTGCACCTCTGACACATATATCCTCTTGGTCAATCTTTCCTCACTCATTCTCTCCATGTGACCAAA